>PVJO010012327.1:0-55954 GCA_004026905.1 Hystrix cristata
AGTACATGGTGAAAGACATATATCTAGTTTTAATTTTTGACATGTGGTTAGCCAATTTTTCCAGCACCATTTGTTAAATAGGCTATCCTTCTTCCAATGAGGATTTTTGGCTTCTTTGTCAAAGATGAGGTATTTGAGTGTGCCTGGGGTTATTTCTGCATCCTCCAACCTATTCCATTGATCCTCAGGTCTGTCTTTTCCTGCTGTAGAAGTCTTGAACAGAGAGACAGGTGTTAAGATATTTACCCCTTCACAGCACCCCAAACCCCACTGGATGTTGACATTCCCAGAATTGCTCACGTTTTATACAATGGCAACAATACTGGAATTGAGAGAGCAGTGGTACTCCTTTCTTCCATACCAGCCTTATCACCTGCTTCTGTGAAATGTAATGACATTATATTAGTCAGTGCTCACTAGAGAAATAGATTTAATATATGATATTTAAATACATAAATATTTACCAGGTAGGCTTAAATGGCTACCTGCAGAGTCAGGTGTGGGAGAGTGCAAGAGGGCTGTCTACACCCTGGAGAGCTGAAGGATCCAGTCAGAGATTGAAGGCCTGGAGATCACTGTAGAGTTCTGTGTGGGTCCCTATCAAAGGCTAAAGGGTCTGCGTGGAAGAAGCTAGATGACGTCCAGGGTGAAAGTGAAGACTGGAGCTCCTCTGAAGAAACAGAAGTGACCCTTCCTTCTTCATTTCCCTTTTATTCCATTCAGGCTACAAGCCTATTGGATAGTGACACTCACACCCTGAGTGGGTCATTTGTCCTCAGCAAATCCCTTCAGCCACCCCTGGAACTATGCTGATCCAGTTTAGTTGGGCATTTCTTACTCAAGTTGACACAATCGGTTAACTATCACAGACATGTTTGTCTATGTGTGTGCGTGTGCGTGTGTGGTAGTGGGGATTAAATCCCAGTCCTTTTTCATTTTTTATTTTGAGACTATCTTCTTGATGCAGAATTATATCAGTTTAAATCATAAAGTATTGCAAACCGAAGACAAGTTTATAGAGGGAATGGGGTAAACCACAACCCTTACACTCTTTTCCTACTGCTCTCAACTTGTTAAAATGGGCATCAGCTTGCCTGGAGGGTTTACTAGAGCAAAGACTGCTAGGGCTGAGAACGTGCATTTCTAGCAAGTTCCTAAGCTTTGTTGATGTTATGATCTGCAAGCGCATTTTGAGAACCAGAGTGCTAAAAAGGCTGTGGCTTCTTCATCCCATTTTCTTTTCTCAAAAAACCCAGCAAGTGTTTGTTCTCTTGAGTGCATCTGAAAATGTTTCCAGAGGATGTATCTTCTGCTCTTATTTATGTGAGAAATAACCTAGATTCCAAATTAAACATCTGCATGGCTGACTTTGCAGCTGCTCCCCAGGATGTGGCTGCTTAGGGCTGCTTGGTTTGGAGACATGGCTGGCAAACAGGCCCCTTCAAAACCCCTGGAGAAATAGTGTGTTTGTTGTCTTCCCTGCCTTGGCCAGGATGTCCTAGGCATCCTGACATTTTCTCCTTGCCATGTTCAGTGCCACTTTCTCTGTCTGGTACCAGTTCCGGGGAAGGTGGGGCAAGCAGAAAGGAAATGAAGATTTGGTCTCTGCCAAAGGCTCTCGAGTAGGATTTTTCCATTATAGCTGCTTGCTTTTGGGCTGTATTCTTTAGCCTGGGCTCACTCAGGGGCAAGTGAGAAAATACAAAGCTCAAAATACCCTAAGCAAAAACAGGGAAATGCATGGGCTCAGGTAACCGGAAAGGCCGGAAGAAGATGTAGCTTCAGACACAGCTGGATCTTGACCTTCTCAAGCTATCACATGAGCTGTCTCTGCATAGATGTGCAATTGGTGCTGTCACCTGTTATAGGAGTGCTGGCCACAAGCAAAGAATTGTTATGGGCACCAGGAAGAGGGATTTCACATGCAAAAGAACCCCAAGAGAAAAAAGAAAGATAATGTTTGCTTTTTTTAGTTCTCGTTCCTTCACCATAAATGCTTTTCCCTCATAATTTCTGGCCATCCAAAGCCTGCAAATATTCGAAAATTCACAACCCAAGAAACTTTTCCTGAGTCCTCAACAAACGCTATCTCTTTCCTGACTGCCATGAGTGATCACTTGTGCAGGGAAGTGTCTCTGCTCTGCTGGGCACTTTGATACCTGTCTTTTTTGTTGTTGTTTTGAGACAGGATCTTGCTATGTAGTCAGGCTGGCCTCAAACTCAAAGTGATCCTCCTGCCTCAGGCTCCTGAGTGCTGGGATTGCAGGCATGTGTCACCATGCTTGGTATTGCTACCTGTCTTTAAGCACATCATTTCACCTACTGTGCTTTAGTTTCTCATCATAAAGTAAGGGTAATGCATTCATCGCTCGGAGTTGTCATGGGAACACAAAACTATCAATATAAAAAGTTCTAAGATTGTGTCCAGCTCAGGGAAAAGCCTCCAAACATGTTTCTTTTTATCAATTTTTCTTTCATGCTTTTCCTTACTTTGCTTAAACTGTGAATTAAGGTTTCCGAGCTCTACTTCCCCTTTCTTATAGGCTAGGCTGTCTTGGCTACAGGAATGTCCTGGCCTCCTACTTGCAAACGATTTTGTCTATATGATGATGTTCTGTAGCATCTCATGTTGGCCTGCTGACCTCATTTCCTGCCAGGGTCAGAGGACACCTTATTGCCAGGTCCTCCCAATTTGTACCTCATGTACCCGTATCCTCCATCCCTTCCAATCTCCTCCTATACCAGCCACCAGCCTGTACAGCATGGATGGATTTGCAGTTTTGTATCATACTTATTAACACATATTACCTGTACAAATTAATGGCATTTGCTGTGATAGCTCCATACGTGTATACACTGTGTCTCGATCACGTCCACCCACCCTTCTGATACCCTCTCCCTGAATGTCTGTCTGCTTGCCCCATTCCTCATCCCTAAAATAGATTTTTTAAAAAGACACATCTTGAGTTGTTCTTTCAGGGGTCATGACTCTCTTCGCTCTAAGACTTTTCTATGTTTTATTGATTATTTACAATGTTTGAGAGCCTAAAACGCTGAGAGGACCAACCATCCCAGCCCTCTCGGGGCTCCCAACTCCCTGTAAGCATGTGTCAGCACGTGGGTTTTTGTATTGCACCTTCCCTTTGATTAAAAGAAAGACGTGTTCTTCTGCCGCCCCAGGAATTCATCCTCAGAGCCTGGCTTGAGCAGCACTCTCTTCAACAGCCAAGCTCTTACTCTGGAAATCTTCTACTGGCCCATTACTGCTGTTAGGGAAGTTTTCTTATTAGAACTGGTAAAATAAACACTCTGGGATTATCTCTGAAATGAAGACAGAAGACTAGTTCTGTCTTTCCAGCAGGTTTTCTGTACCACTATTACCAAGACGAAACGTAGACTGTAATAGAGAATTCCAAAGCTTTTGCTAGGGAAGAAGTCACAGCAGGCAGGCAATTATCAGAAGAAAGGGAGAGTAAAGCGTTCAGAATGGACTCAGCCTGAAGGTCCTTCTTCAGAAAAAAGAGTCAGGCTGAACTGTGAGTCTTCTCTCATCAGCACCATGTATGTCAACTCTGGATTTTGGTCGGGTGATTTTTCTCTTTTTTGTGCTGAGATTTGAACCCAGGGTGGGGCCGCTGAACTAAATCCCCCTGCCCCCGCAGCGTGAGTGTGGCATTGAGGACTGGCCCCAGGGCCTGTGCGTGCCAGGCAAGAGCTCTACAACTGAGCTACACACCCAGCTTATATTCTTCAGGGCAGTTTCTATATTTGATTCAAAGCAAGAAGACTTCCTTTTATTCTGTTTAGGTAATCTGCCCAACGTGGTGCCTCACACCTTTAGTCCCAGTACTTGGCAGGCTGATACCGGAGGATAACTTGAACCCAGGAATTAGAGATCAGCATGGGAGACTTAGAGAGATCCTGTCTCAAAAAAACCAAACAAAACCAACTCTCAAAATCAAAGGAATATACAGCTATCAGAAGAAGCACGTCCAGAAGGGCCGTGGGGTTAGTTAGCTCATTGGTAGAGCCCTCATGCAGCACGTAGGAGGTCCTGGGTTTGGTACCTAGTACTAAAAAAAGGAAAGAAAAAATGATTGTAATTATGGATTTTAAATCTTTGTTAATACCTCAGATGGTCCAAGATTCTTTTCAGATGATATATTTTCAGATAGAATCCGAAGACAAGGATAGACAGGTGCAGAAAACAGCCCTGCCTTAAGAGTTGGTAGTGGGGATGAAATTAATGCTGGAGGTGATATTCCTGCCTCAGTTTCCCAAGGGCTGGGTTTACAGGTATGTGCCACCACATCTGGCTTCAATGTGTAAGTATGAACATTAAATGGGATAAGATCAACAAGGGACAGGAACTATCTAGAGAATGGGGGAGAATTACTTTTCTTTAGATCTTGATTTGGTACCATGTTTGAAATAAGGTATATATATAATTTGATGGATCATATCTAGGAACCAGGAATAATGAGTTTCCTTAGCAAATCGAGCAGTGTAAAGCTTGCCTTTCAGAGTTAGCTGAAGCACTTTTTAATCTAAGTTAGTTCAAAGACGTGGCCTTCCTGAAAGTGCAGGCAACACCGAGGATTGTCAACAGAGAACCTGTCATTTCCCCTCCCTTCTTCTTGGCCGGCCGGGGCCGGGGGCACTTGGTGTGTGGTGTGTCAGGAAGCTGGGCCCCACAGCACGGGCTGGTTTCTGAAGCCTGCCCCAGGTGTCTCCAACACAGCTGTCCCAGTGCCCCACGAAGCTGCTACTGCTGATACTCTGTGACATCTTGGTGCCTTCGTCCCGGGGAGGGCAATCTTCTGTTCATGGCCAGATAGTAAATATCCTAGTGGACGATCCTGGCGAAATACCTGTGTGGACCATGTGGTTTCTGCTGCAATGGCTTGATTCGGCCATTACAGCCTGAAAGCAGCTCCAGATGAAAAATGGTGGGACGAACATGGCCGTGTTTCCCCAGAACTTGATGTATGGATGCTGAAATTTAAATTTCATATCATTTTCAGTTTTTCAACCATTTAACCAAGAAGAGTCCTTTCTTACCTTTTGGTCATACGGAAGCAGGGAGACTTGAGGGCTGTTGCTTACTGCCCCCTGCTTTGTAGCTCCCAAGCTGGTTGGAAAGTGCAGCCCATTTTGGGGAGCCCTGGCCTGGACTTTGAATCTCTTGCACAGTGGACTTAATTTGTCTTGTATCTCCTCCTGGTAGGCAGGTGCCTGATGAAGCCTGCGTGAATTCATTGTGGCGCGCCTGCATCTCCCCGCTGAACTAGTATTTATTGAAACAGTTAATAAGCCAAGATTGCTGGGGAGCAGGGCATGCCATGACTGGGAAGGTCAAGGGGCAGAGCAGCAGGTGGACTGGGACTTAGGGAGGCTGTGGGATGCTGTGGTGGCCATGGGTGTCTGCACCTCAGGCATCCCTTCAGAGGACTATGTGGCCATAGTTTCCCAGGATACACTCAGCCAAAACTGAGCTTGACAGCGAGGGGGTGGGGCAGAGCGAAGCCCCGGCCCAGTGGAGGACACAGCTCTGGGTCATCCTTTGCCTAGAGCTCTCATCAGCCTGGCTATAGCAGGAGGCTCCTTCAGCCCATGCTCCTTTCCTTTCTCATTCACAATTCTCATGCCTGAATGGCCATCTGAAGCCACTCCCCAGTCACTTCTGCTCCTTCTTCTTAGTGAACAAGTCTCCAATAAATTTCTTCTTGATGGACTCAGACATACATAGGGACACCCAAGGAGGAAACTCTGAAAAGTAGATGTATTTTACTTTATCTGCAATTTAGGATTCCTTTCCTTCTTTTTATTTTTTTATCCGCTCCTCATTTTTCAGAAGATGGAATCAACAAGGTTAGCAAATGGCTCTGCTGATTTTAATGGAACTGACGAACGAGTCTCAGTCAAGCATGAAATCTCTTTCTGAGCTCACAGGTATTCTCAGCATGAGACTGGTAATTCCCTAGGGAACTTTTATGTTGAGTTCATTGCTTCAAGTAAAAATTAATCCTCCTTCCATTGTTGCGCTAAAGACTGTAGCGTTGCAATCTCCTCCAGGCATTTGGAAGGGCCAGCGATGGGAGGTCTGAGAACTGGGCCTGGTCCTGTCCATCTCAGGGCTGACTGCAGCCTGGGCTGGTGGCTAAAAGGTGAGGGGTGGGATGACTTCAGCTGTGTGATGTGTCAGCGGCTCTTGTCCATCTTCAGGGTGATTCTGCAGACTCCCTTTGGGAATGTATTCTAGAGTTAACATTGGTCCTAGGGATGAAAGATGAGTAGACACCAGATCGAAGCACCAAGGCTCACTTCCAAGAGCCGGAGGCCCAGTGCCAGCCTGCCATTCCCAAAGAGGACAACAGGGCACCCAGGCCCGAGAGATGGCAGAGGCACAGCTCAGTGTCTGCCCTCTCCGGACGCATTTATGCAGAAGCAAATTATTACGACATGGATTTCAAATGTTTCCTAAAGGTTCGGGTGTTGATTGATACTATTGCAAGGTGATAGAAACTTTAAGAGGTAGGGCGCAGTAGGAGGAAGTTAGGTTACTGGGACTGTGTCCTTGAAGGGGATTGTGGGTGCCAATTCTCTCTCTTCTCTCCCCTTCTCTCTCTTCTTTCTTTTTTTTGGTGCTGGGGATCGAACTCAGGGCCTTGTGCTTGCTAGGCAAGCGCTCTAACCACTGCACTAGATCCCCAGCCCCTCTCTCTCTTTCCTTCATGGCTGCCATGAGGTGAGCAACTTCCTCTGCCGTGTGCTTCCACCACGAATGTTCTCCTTCATGACAGACCTCAAAACGACAGAACCAAGGCACCATGGATGGAAATCTCTGAAACTATGAGCCAAAATAAATCTTTCCTCCTTTTTATGTCGATTACCTACCTAAGGTATTTTGGCACAGGGATGAAAAACTGATTAACACACAGAGTAATATTTCCATTAGTGCTGTGAGGGTTTCCACCCGGCTCTTCTTGACTCAGGCTTTAGACAGGGGGCAGTTTGCAGATGCCGTCACTGAAGAGTGCTCTGAGCTGTTCTGGGGCATCCTGCCTGCCGCTGCTGAAACTGATAGTGCCAGGGTAGGCTAGGGACTGCTAGCAGCTCCTGGCTCACATGAGGCGCTCTCCTGGAAAGCCGCGTGAGAACCCCTTCTCTGATCATTTCATCCGGGTTCTGGGAAGGTCACTGACTGAGTTAGGCTTGCATTGTATGCTCACAGTTGACTCAAAGAAGCCCCATATGGAAGGTGCTTTGTAACAAGGAAGTGGGGCTGCTGTTTCTAGAAGAGACGAGGACAATACGTCTGCTCCTTTGCATGAGACAGGCAGTAGGTCAAGGCCAGGCCTTCAAATGAAATTAGAGAGTATGACAGCAGTGAAAACAGTTGTCCAAACTTCATACAAACAAGTAAGAAGGAGAAGACTTGTGGGAAAAAGTAGAACAGTTAATATGAATGTAATAATAGTGAGCGTACTGTCTGTTCTATCAGCTAGACTGCTTTTGTATACAAATAATGAGAAATTTTATTCAACAAATAAAACAACAAAAAGACTGAGGGTGGAGTGGTCACAGAAGGCTTAAGTCGATGAAGTCCTGAGGACCAGGATCTCTTCTGTCCAGATTGTTAATCCGGTGGGGCCCTCTGGGTGGGCCTCTGTTCGAGTCCTTGCCCTCACTTCAGCAAAGAATGGAGAAGTGGGGCTCTTAGTAAGAAATGGGGAGTGTCAAGGCTGATGTAGTGGGAAGTAAAAGTTTATTTAAAGTGTGACAAATGCAGAGAAAGCAGAAGAGAAACTATTTTACATCAGAGTGATGCTACAAGGTAGAGGACATCTCACTGGGATGGCCTGGTGGGTAGACGTGCTTCATACTTACAGGAACAAGCTGGTTTCTAAAAATAACCTTTTCACTGATAAGTGGTGTAAGTCAGTTAGGGTTTTAGCCTTTGTTTCTGGAAGGGGACAAGGTCAGCATAAGTCAGTGTGAGTAACATTTTAAGAAGAATACAGTAGGGTATATTTTTTCAAGTACATAGTACACAGATGAGGACGTGATGCTCTTACAGTCGTCAGCCACAGATACGCATGTGATGATTTTACAATGTTATCCATCCATGTTTTGTCCTGTACTTTTTCTGTGTTCCTCTGCCCCTACATTCCACCTCTCTGACTTGATCATCCTACTTCTGTAGGGCGAGGGCAGGGCCATGACCGTTCTGGCTGTTTCTTGTTGGTTAGAAGTAAGGTGAAGGGCAAGTGATATTGGTCATGAAGGGCAGGTGAAGGCTGAGGACCAGCAGTCTAGGTGGCTGCAGGTAGAAGGGGGCTGGCAGCTCCATGGTAGGTTCTATCTGTAGGGCCTTCTGCATTTTGATAGCATTGATGTTGTATCAACACAAGTGTGAAACTGCAGGCTGTCAGCTCAGTTGTTTCCTGTGACACAGAAGCCATGTCTCCTCTACTTCTTAAGGGCTCGGTCCTGTATCTAACTCTGCCGAGGGGGTCTCAGCTGTCCCTACAAGGTGAGTCTCCCAGGTAGTCACACAATGGCCACAGTGCCTGTCACCATCATGTGTATGAAATCCAGGTTCTCTTCCCTGAGCAACTTCCTCTTCCCCCACCTTTTCCTAATTTTGGTAAAAGACGCATAATGTAAAATGTATCATCTTTACCATTTGAAGTGCATGGTTCAGTGGCATTGAACACATTCATATTGCTGTGCAACAATCACCACCATTCATCTCCAGAACTCTTCCTCTCTCAAAGCTGAAGCTCAGGCCCTTTAAGCAGTAATTTCTCCTTCTTAGTTCTCTCTTAATACTATAACAAAATACCTTAGATTGGGTGATGTATACATAACCAAAATGTATTTCTCACGGTTCTGGAGGCTGGATATGCCAAGATTCAATGTCTGGTAAAAGAAAAATCTCACTCTCTGCCTCTAAAATGGTGCCTTATTTCTGCCTCCTCCAGAATGGGGAATGTTGTGTTCTCAAATATTGAAAGAGAAAAATGGATTAGAAAAATGTCCCTCTATCCTTTCTTTTTTTATCTTTCCTGGTTTATTATAAAGGCTGTAACTCAGGGAAGAGAACAGAGGTGAAGGAATGAGGGCAGGTGCGTGCAGCACTTCCATACATTGTGTGCTTCACTCTCCCACCCCCTTGATGTGTTCACCAGCCCAGCTGTGCTCCAGCTCCATCGTTTAGGGTTTTTAATGGGGATTCCATTATAGACATGACTGATTAAATCATTGTCCATTGGTGACTGAATTTATTCTTTAGTCCCATTTTCCTTCTCAGAAGGCGGGGTATAAGCCTGAAAGTCTCAACTCTGCAATCACACCTTGGTCTTTCTGGTGACCAGACCTCATTTTGAAGCTACCTAGTAGCCCAGCCACAAGTTATCCTATTAGCACATAAAAGACACTCATTCTGAAAAATTTCCCATGCTTGCCTTAGTGCTTTCTTCCTCTCTTGCTTTGTTTGCTATTTGGATGCAGAATATCATCCAGCAAGTGATTCCCTTGAGGATGTTGGAGTAAGTAGATATAGGAGTTCAATTCCCAAAATGCTAGCAGAGTTCCTGGATGAAAAACTTGGGTCTTTGAATGAGATGAATTATACTACTTCCACTTGGCTGAAAGTTCTTTAGCTCAGTTTGGACTGAAATCACAAATAGACAAAGTGCTAACAGCTCTGGGCTTTGAACATCAGTGGTTCTCAGTACTTAGTGATTCTTAGTGGCCAGCCAGCAGCTGCTTGCAACTCTCCAGAACTATTCAAGCAGCAAGAGTTTGGAGCTCGCAGCGACTTTGTATTGCTCTCTGTTGTTCTCATTCTTGGGTTTCTAGCTGCCCTCAGTGTTACCCTTTGCTTCCAACTGCCAGCAGGCTTTGGTTTAACTAGATCCTAGTGCTACCAGCCTGGCTTACTCTGTTCAAGATAGGAAACATGCACAGACAAAACAGAAACCATCTAAAAGTAGCTTTATTATGACTTACAGTGCAGTGTAAGGAGGAGTAATGTAGCAGGACACAGCATATGTGCGAGCCCACCTTTTTGTTCATATCAGCAGCCTTTCCCATACTCATATCAAGTCAGTCCTCTACCCTTTCTATGAGTGTTAATCGCATGCACAAGGACAGAGGCTTTTGACCTAATCACCTTCCACAGTCCCTACTTCTTAATATCTTTGCCCTGAAGATTAAATTTCCACATGAACTTGGGAGGGACACAGACATTCAAGCCATAGCACTCCCCATTATCCACTTTCTCTCCAGTTCTTGGAAATCATCACTTACCTTTCAGTTTCTGTGGATCTAACTACTCTAAATAACCACAAATAAGCAGAATGATACAGTATTGTCTTCCTGTAGTCTGGCTTATTTCTTGTAGCATAATGTCCTCCAGATTCGTGCATTTTGTGGCACAGGTCGGTATGTCCTTTTAAAGCCTGCATAGTATCTTACCATATGTGTCAACCACATTTTGTTTATCCATTCGTCACCAATAGGCACTTGCGTTGCTTCTACCTTGCTTATTGGGGCTGCTGCTGCTATGTCATTAGTGTTCAAATGTCTCTGGGAGATCCTGATTTTAATTTCGGGGGGGAATATGCTCTGGGTCATGTGGTAATTTTATTTTTCTTGAGTCTATTTTAAGACTGAAAAATATTTCTTGAAGGTTTTTCAAGAAATCATGTCCCAGCATGAAAGGAAGCCTTATGCTTCTTTGTCCAGATTACATCTCCTGGTCATTTTCAGTCCCTACAAAGGAATCAGAAATAAGCCTGCTGTGACTGGCTTAGTCATATGGTCAAGGGTGGGCACTTGACTAAAACTGGAATTCTCTTAGGAAGAGGGAAGGAGGTGAACCTGCAGAGCAGGCTGCTGGCTTCTTATTCTTCAACTTTTCCCATCTCCTTTTTCCTACTTAACAAGCCTGCCACCCACAATAAAGACACAGTATTCTGTATTCTGTTTTCTGGCCCCCTTTTAGATAGGGGTAATCATGTGACTGAATTCTGACATAAGGTAGGTTACCAACTCAGATTTTCCTGGGATTTCTTGATATTAGTGCTAAAAGACCTGCGTCCCAGAGTGCTCCAGGGCTCTGTGTTCCAGAGTGCTCTATATTTTTCTGTCTAATTATAGGAGGGAAATATACTAGAAAAATTCTTCTTAATCCCCTTCCTTTCTGTTCTGGATGAGTTTATGTAAGATTATGAGGTCTGGATCTCCAGCAGCCATTTTGCTATCATGCGGTGGTAGCTTAAGGATAAAAGTCAAACTCCTGAGTGGAAGTCATAGAAAACCCATGTTCTTAGTGACATACCTGAATGGTGGATTCAACCCTGGGATTGCCCTCTACCCTCACCTCCAACTCCTACCAGTGTTACTGTGTGTGAGGCACTGGACTTCACACGTAGCCTTTGAGGCAAGAACTTCTACTAGCCTTGTTTTCTAGGTGAAGATGCTGGCACCCTACTTGCTAAGTAAATTCCTTGAGATCACGTGGCTAGTATGTGCAGGAGTCAGGATTTGAACCTAGGCAGTCTGTAGGAAGCAGCCCAGAGCTGGGGATGAAGCTCAGGAAAGGGTATGGTGTGGGATGGAGTTGGAGGGTTGGGAGGACAATTTCTATCAGAGAGGAGCCACTATTTGTTCTCCAGTAGCTGGTATTGGTTGTTCAAAACACCTCACCAATGATCTCTTCCCACCCACAGCCCTCCTGAAGGAATCAGCTTCACCTCTGGCCCCTGTGCATGGACCCGGGTAGCCTTATGTCAACCAGGCAGTGCCTTCTCCACTTATTGCTGATTGGATGAGGATTGTAGCTTGACATAAGTTGGGTGGATTAGAGCTGTCTCTTAGGGCTGTGGATTTAGAATATTAAGGAAAAGATTTAATTGCTGTGAGAAAGCAGGTTGCAAGGTCAGTATCAAGATGAAAACAGCGCTTGGGGTTTCAATAGGAATTCGTGCTTGGCTCCAGCCTATCCTTAAATTTGTCCTTATTAAGACAGATACTGAGGATACCAAGGTCAGATCAAAGTGGGGTGAATTTATTGCTGTCATTCTAGAAGCCTAGGAGAACCTTGAGAAGTAGGAATTCATAGAGTTATAGTTCAATAAGGGGGAAAAGGGGTCCTCAGAGTCCAGCAGGTGATGTCCTTGTAGCTAAGAAGGGTACATAAAGGTAAGGATGGTGACCTGATGACTCCCTTGCTAACATGGTCAGCCTTCCAGGTGCACAGTTAGGAGGTTTTATACTCATGCTGTGGGAGAAGAGAAGTTTCATATTTTTAATAAATAATTTTTATATCTAACTAGGTAACACTAAGGCTTATTAGGGAAAGGTAGAATATGCACTTATGAGTGATCTACCATTACAAAGTGCGTTGGAGAGTTAAAGGTGAGCTGGCTAAAAAATTGAACTTTTTCTAGTTTTACACACAGCAAGGTAGAGCCAGAGACAGGTTAAAGTTAGTGGCAATTATAAGTGGGGAGCATTTCAGAAAATGCCACCTGTATAAGGAGAATGGAGGGATGTGCAAAGAGAAGGGGTGCAAAGGAGCACTCCAGAAACAGAACTGTATCTATATGCTGTAGATTAGATTTCAGCCCCATCCTCCACGTCCTGAACCCACACCTGCTGCTATGTGTCTTCTGTCGGGTTCTGCAAGAGTAGACCCTGGGATAGGGGTTCATACAGAAATCATTTGTTAATAAGTGTTCCATTGAGGAAATGGAGAAGAGGAAAGAGCCAAGCAGGGATATCCTTTCAAGTAGAGTCTCAGCCTCAGCATGATCCCAAGGAGAGTCTGGAGTGGAAATTTCCCCACAGTGTATCTTGCACAGGAAAATGGTTTGGCTTTCACACACCAACTTTATTTAGTAATTCAAGGTAGTTATTGAAGGAGGTCACAGGTGCTGGCCATTCAGAGCAAAGCATAGAGAAGCTAAGAGATGGGCACCCAGACTTGGTGAGGGGGCTCCAGGGCATTTAGGTGGAGCAACTGCTGCACCGTGTGACTTTGGTGTTCTTATCAGGAAAGGTGTAACACTTTTGCCTACTCCTGACTGTGGTCTGAACCCATGGAATGTGCATTGAGGTGTGATGGCATTGAGAGGCCTTGTGTTTCCACTTGCTCTCGTGCATCTCCACAATCACTGTTATGGTTTAAATAGGAAGTGTCCCCCAAAGGCTAATGAGGGTTTGATTCCTGGTTCATCAGTGTTCAGAGGTGGGGCCTAGAGAGGTGTCAGGGTCATGAGGGTGTAAACCTCATTCACCTATTGATGAGTTGTAACTGAATGAGCTATTAGGGATGTGATGCAGTTGGCAGAAGAAGGTCGCTGAGGTCACGCCTATCCCTAGCCACTTATTTTCTCTCTGGCTTCTTTGCTTTCTCTGCTTCCCAGCTTCCGTGAAGTGAGCAGTTTTTCTCTACTTTACCTTTCCACCATGATGATTCTGCCTCGGTTGGGGGGTCTGCTAACTATGGACTGAAACCTCTGAAACCATGAGCCAAAATAAACCTCTCCTCCTTTAACTCGTCTGTGCCAGGTACTTTGTTCCAGCCATGAAAAGCTGACCATGAGAAGATTATACCAGCCCATCAGTTTTTCCAGGAAGGAAAAATGGCGTGAAGTAGGCTGTAGACACTGGCCTGTGGCAGAGCTGACTCAGCCACTGTAAACCTAGATTAGCTGACCTCTAGTCAGCTGGAAGATGAGCTGCACCCAAACCACAGCTTCTTCAGCAGCCTGCAGTTGAGTGAGAAAGGAAGCCTTTTGTCAGGTCATTGAGGTTTTATTGCTGTTGTTATTTGCTGTGCATCATATTGTAGCAATAGCTAACACAAAGTTAATGGAATTGTCCAGTTTCTAATGGTTTTCTATTGCTTTGGGATCCAACTGAACCTTCTACCACTGAGTTCCAGGACATACAAAAATCCTAAATTTAAAAAAGCAAAACACCATATTTCACTGTAGCTAGTTAAGTGATTTTCCCTTTCTTGCAACCAGAAGTTTTCCACCAATCAGCTACATAGCGCAGGCTTCCAGGTTAAGGATTAATCCAATGTGACTAGTGGATCCTTCTTGACTTAGAATATTACTAGAAAACTCTGGAAAGACTATCTCTTCAGCTCAGTCAGTCCAAGGTGCAGCTCTCGCCCAGAAACACCACCCAGATAGGCTGGCTTCTCTGGTGGGATTTAATAGTTTTAGGGACCTAGCGTCTTGTGAGGGTCCTGGAGGAAATGGCCTGTGTGTCTAGATTACAGGGGCTCTTTGGGCCCTCTCCTCAGAAGCCTGAACAGCAGAAGTGACCCCAGCCTTGAGCTAAAGCCGTTGATCCTTTATTTTAAAAGCCCAGATGGGCTTCTGGGCAGAACACAGAACAATCAGAGGTGACACCCTCTGTGGGTACCTCTCTAAGTCTTTATTTTCAAAGAAGATAGATGCTTAAGGGCCCTGGAATTCTTCATTAAAATGTCTCTAATGCTTTCCCTGATTGTCATTAGAGCTTGAACTAGTAGTGTAACTCCCTTTTCATGTTTGCTGACACCTCATATTCCGGAATCAAGGTACACTCTTGTCTCCTCACCTAGATCTAGTGAGAGGAGACTTTAGAATGTCAGTTAAGATCTTGGACTGAGAAGATCACTAGAAAAGAAATGAGATCTGTCCTCACTAGGAGAGTAAAACATCCCACCTCACACATACTCCTCCAACATATGCAAAGTTGATTTTTCAGAGAAACTGCAGACCTCTGTAGATATGGGAATACCTCTCAAAACTTCATTTTGTGTAAAAAAAAATTCATATCTACCCACATTAGTACACAGTAGATGCAGGAGAGTGTTCTCCCTGAGACCGCCTGCTCTGCCTGGGAAGGAGCTTTGAACCGGAAGAAGAGGCACCTGCCTGAACAGAGATGACCATAGGGGTATTCTGATGACTGTTACCTGGAAGACTACTTGCATTATAAGACAACTCTTGCTCATAGTGCATTTCTTCCCCTCCCCTGTCCATAGTCTGTCATTCACCTCCCATCACAGCCACAGCATCTATTCTTTCTGTAGCTCCAAATACTATTCAAATGTCCACCACCTGGCTCTTCTTTGAGTCTCACTCTCTATGTGTGCTTTCTGTGCCTATGCACATAATACATCTTGTTTAATTTTTTTCCCATTAATGTGTCCCCTGTGCATTCATTTGCATTGCATTCGATGGCCAAATTTATCACACCTTCTGAGGTAAAGTATGAACTTCCCTATGCTACCTTTCATATCACTTCTTCATTCACCATTTCTAACACACACCTCATTCTAACATCCTCCCCAGTCTGCCCTCCACTTATTTACAGTTGACACGTCTCATGTAGTCCCTCTACTTTGGAAAAAGGGAGAGGTTCATATTTCTTCAGTATCCACTGCTTATGCAATGCTAAGCACCATATTGGGCTCTTGACTTATATTTGTCATTTTAATCCTTTGGATTAGGTATTATTGCCTCCCATCTTTTATGTGGAAACTAAGACTCAGTGAAGTTAAGCCATTGCCCAAATTCCTGGAGAATGTATTGAATGGAATTGAGATTTGGATCCAAATCCGCTAGGATTAAAAGGCCTAGGTTCAGTCAAAGGCCTTATAAAAAGTGTTGAAAGAGTTAGAGACAACACATTTAAAGTGCCTAAATGAGTCTCTGTGCAAAATAAGCTATTGGTAAAAAGGTCACTTATTATTTTACTTTTGTCTGTCTGTGTCATGCTACGGTATTGAAATACACATAGAGTGTGGTTCGTAGGGCCGCAACAAGAATCACTTCCATGGTGGGCATTTGACCTGAGCCAGTAATCAACATCATCCTTGGCATGGGGGCTCACCCCTCCACAGAGAACACTGTGACCCAGATGATGGGCCACACAGGCGGAGGGGAAAGCGAAAGGATGTGAAACTATCGAGAAAGAGGAAGCAGGGTATGTAGCAAGGCGGAGAAAAAGAGAGGTCTAAGTGGAGCATGGGTACTTGCAGGACCTCATAATGTAAGAGCGGCCCTCTGGCCTACAGGACAGCCTGTTTAAAGCTTTTGCGAATAGACGCAAATGAACAATTATTTTATTTTATGTAGTATCACAAAGCCATAATCTCAATCTCAATGTCTTGTTCCTTCATCATTTTAGTAACTGTGGGGCTCAGTCTCCCAGTGGGACTAGACGAAGTGTTTGATAAACTATGGGGAGCGACAAATATGGCCCTCCATTTACTTTTGAAATTATTTTAAATTAAATTAAAATATTTCTAGTTGTTTTAAGGTGTAAAGTATAAATGAAATGAAATGCAATGTCTTAGCCAGTTCAAGTGTACAATTCACTGGCGTGAAGTGCGTTCATATTGCACAACAGTCACCACCATCCATCTCTGTAATTCTTTTTATCTTAAAAAAATGAGACTATGAAAAATGAGACTCTATACATTAAACAATAGCTCCCTGTTTCTTTCTCACCCTCCCCAGCCTTTGGCAACTACCGTTCTCTCTGTCTCTCTGTCTCTCTCTCTTTCTCTCTTTGTCTCTCATTTTCACTATTGTAGATACCACTTAAAAGGGGAATCACAGAGTCTTTGCCTTTTGTTTCACTTATTTCTGCATGGCCCATCAATTAAGAATGTCTTTTATATTTGTGAATGGTTGCTTTTTAAATGGTTATGTCAGTATTTTTATGGCTCCTATATGGATGTCCCCCCAAAGCCTCAAATGCTCACAGTTGGGGCTTTTGGGAGGTGGTGTGTGACACTAGGATTAAGGATATCTGACACTAAATTAGTCTGTTGATTTGAATTAGCATAGTTCTGAATGTGGCTGAATAGATTTACTGGAAACAGAAGCTCCACTCTGGGTGGGAGCCTGGATGGGATAAAAGGGAAAGGAAGGGAAAGGGAGGATCACCACCGCTGCTGCCTCTTGCCTCTCTGCAATGCACTGTCTCTGCCTTCCCCTCTGACAGGCCATCTTGCCTTGGAGCCAGATGACTATGGACTGAAACCTCTACAAACTGTGAGCTGAAATAAACGTTTCCTCCTTTTACTTCTGAGTGTCATTATCTTGTTTCAGCAGTGAGAAAAGTAACCACGACAAGTGCCTATATAATCTCAATTTTGTCTCTTGGCCTGCAAAGCTTAAAATATTTTCTATGTGCCATTTACAGAAAAATTTTGCAAATTCCTTGGCTGAATCAATGATTTGGAACTGTAGAAGAATAATTTTTCTTCCACTCTTCTGAGTTCTTAGCTAGACATAACAAAAGACAGATCAATAAGAGAAAAAGAAACAGATGTTTGCTAATATACCTCAAGGGAGATACCCAGAGAATTGAGTACAGCTTCTCATCATGTCTGTGGACTCCACATCTGTGAATTCAGCCAATCTCAGATTAAAAAATACTTGAAAAAAACTGCATCTCTTCTGAACATGTAGGACATTTTCCCTGTCATTATTCTTTAAATGATGTCATATTACAACCATTTACATAGTATTTACATTGTATTAGGTACTGTAAGTAATCTAGAGATGATTTATAGTATATAGGAGGATGTGCATAAGTTCCATGCAAATATTATACCATTTTATATAAGGAACTTTAACATCAACAGGGTTTTGTGTACTCGGGTCATCCTGGAACCAATCTTGCAATTCTTGTGGATACTGAAGGAGGACTGTATATTTTACAGAGGAGATTTTTTCTCTTTATTGTTTCCCTCTCTCTCTCTCTCTCTCTCTCTCTCTCTCTCTCTCTCTCTCTCTCTTGTTCTCGCTCTCACTCTTGCTCTCTCTTTTTCTTTTGTGATGCTGGGACTGGAACCCAGGGTCTCATGTGTGCTAGACAAGTACTCTACCTCAGAGCCTCAAAGAAATGACTTTAGATTTTGGGTTAAATGCTACTGCATGTTAAAACAAAGAAAGATGTGTGAAATGATAGTTGTTGGAAGTATCAGTAGACAAGGGGGAAGTTTGCTATGCAGATTTCTCAGTGTCTTCTCCTTTGATGAGAACCTCTAATGATTTTGGGTCATCTTTTCTTTCTACTACAGAGAATGAGACCACACAAACAAAGAGCAGTTTATATGCTCTTCTTTTATCTGAAGAGTTTAGACCCCCAAAATGTGCATTACTTAAAGTGATTTCTTCTGTGAATGTTACCCCAAAAACTGGTGCTCTCCACAGTGTCTCAGGACTAGGTTTCCCATGCTGGTTACATGAGAAACCTTGCTTGAGACATTGGGTGGGTCTGTCCTTATGTGTCTCCCTGGTGAACAAATTTTAGTTCCAACTGACCCAGGAATAGGGTGCTACTGAGGCTGCTATACATCAGACAGGATACTGCATGATGCCAGGATTCCAGGGTACCTACACATCATACAGGACACCTCTTTCCATTTCTAGTTAGAGGGAGCCAGTGCCTCTTATCTTTGGTGTTTTTATATGCAAACACTCATTTTCTAGGGATGTGGAAGCCTCTAACTGCTGAAAAGGAAAAAAACCTGAGAATGTAAAAATTTGTAGACAGGGAGGGAGAAAAAAGTGGGGATAAGCTATACTTTAGAGGGCAAAATGTTGGGGAAGTGGGGAAGAAAAAATGAAAAGCGTTTGGCTGGATGTACCAAACTTGCAGTCCAGAGGCCTCTTTTATCTCCTGACTGGCTCACCAAGAGAAAATATCACCAGACAGGGTCTGAGGAGGTCTACCAAAGCTGAGGTAAGGAACCTAATCCACCCTTCTTGTAGAATAAGTTTGCAGCTTTGCAGAAGTTTCCTGTCACAGAAAAAGAATTTCCTAGACTAGTTCGTAAGAGGCATGGGAAGGATTTAACTAGGCAGAAACTAAAAGGTACACACTTAAAAAAAAATAGTGTGTGTGCCCTCAAGAGAGACATAGGCCCTTATTTCCCGGAAGAGGAAACATTTATGATACTTTTGAGGGAGTAGAAGCCCCAGGAAAATGTAGCCTGTTCTTCAGAAGTGTGCTGGCCCATATTATAGCTATAAGCCCAGGCTTTTTAAAGATGGATAATTTAAGCATTCTTTGAATCCTCTCAACCTATTTCTTTATTTTAGGATCAGATACCTGCTCTTTTCAATTAAGACAATGTCTTAGTTAGATTTTCTAGAGTCAATGTTTTTTTTTTTGTTTGTTTGTTTGTTTGTTTTGTGGTGCCGGGGATCGAACTCAGGCCCTTGTGCTTGCAAGGCAAGCACTCTAATCACTGAGCTAAATCCCCAGCCCCTGAGTCAATGGTTTTTAAGAGATCAGATTTAATAGAGAAAATTTATAAGTTACAATATTCACCCACATGCCAAATACAAGAGTGCCAAATGTCCATCTAGGCACTGGAGACCCAAAAGATCCAATCAAGGGCTGGGAGCCCACAGCACTGTCCCATGTATGTCTGTGTCTGCAGATGATGGCTGAAGAAATCTTCACTGGAACCAGGATATGCCGCTCAGAGCAGAGATGGCAACCAGAGCTCCCCCAAAGCAACAGCAGCCATCCTCGATGACAGCAAGGCCCCGAGCTCCTTCCTCAATGAGGACAGCTGAGTTCCTTTTGGGAGAACCAGCCACAGCAGAGCTTCTCGTGGGAAACAGCCCGCCAACTAGCTACAGCTCCCACTCTGCCTTATGCTGCATCAGCAACAATCCTCACGTGGATCCTCTACGCCCAGCATCACACCAACTCAGTCCAGCTGGGCGTTCTGACGCAAGCTGACCACATAAGTCCACCACAGACAATGTATGGACTTTTAATATTCTTAAGGAATTTGGGGTGTAATGGGTCTGGAAGAGAAGACAACTCTAAATTTAAGCAAAGGAATACTGATACAGATTGCCCTGGGTAACTCCACCTGAAGCTCAGAAATGGCAGTCTTTTTTTTTTTTAATTTTAGTTCTTTTAATGGTACATTTTAGATGTACACAGTGATAACATTCATCATAGGGGATTTGTACCTGTACATGACATAGTCTTGTTGCCGCTTTTTTTCCCATTCCCCTCCCCTCACCCCCTCTTCCCTCCTTATTTATAAAAGTTTTGTTTCCATTTTTTCCTTCCATTTCTTATTTCGCTTGTCCCTCTGTTCCTTTCCTCCTCCCTCTCCCTTGTTCCCTTTTTCATTTGGACATTTTCTTCCCTTTCCCAATATAATACATTTAAATCTTTATTTACACTTTCAGTTTCTCACACCAGAGACACAATGCGGTATTTAAATGTGTGTGTCCGATTTATTTCACTTAAGAGTATGGTCTCAAGATGCATCCATTTACCTAGAAATACCTCAGGCTTATCATTCTTTATGGCAGAGTAGTACTCCATTGTATATAAAAAAACACATTTTCTTTATCCATTCTGCTGTTGATGGGCATTTGGGCTGTTTCCAATATTTATTTATTACAAACTATGCTGCTATAAACATGGATGTGCATATATCGCTGCGGTACGATGCTTTTAATTCTTCTGGGAAGATACCAAGAAGGGGAATAGCTGGGTCAAATGGAATCTTTAGTCCTGGTTCCCTGAGGAATCTCCACACTGGTTGCCATAGCGGTTGCACCGGTCTACACTCCCACAACAGTGGAGAAGTGTCTTCTTTAAAGTATAATTTTAATTATGATTTCCTTCTCTCCTTCCTTCCTGTCTTTTATTTCTTTTATCCCACCTCTGTCCCATAATGCCAGTCAAGGAGCTGAGCAGCGGTGAAGAAGAGCTTTAATCAGGATGGCCATGCTGAGAAGGGCAAATAAAGAGGCCAAGATCTGTCTTCTAGGGGCTGATAGGAACTTTGGAGTTTTCTAGAAATGAGGAATAAAGGCAAGTACTGGATTTTGCACAGCTGAGAGGTTTGCATACCTGCCCATTTAGGTAGACCTGGTCACTTTATAGTCTGGTCGATCAGTGTCTCAGGACCAATTCTGCCAAGTTCTAGGAGAGCCTCCATTGGTTGAGGGGACAATTCTATTCCCGTTATGAAGTGATAGATATGCTTAGGGGATAGCCCCCATTCCTGTCATGTGTACTTGTTCTCCCCAGAGGAGCCGCCTTGTATAGAGTGGTCTTCAGGGCTCTGCTTTTCCTGGAATCTGGAAGTGACTGCAGGTTTAGGACAATGACTGGTGACTTCTAACCATCACTCTGGGGGATCTGAGACTGAACACTGTAAAAGCTTGAAGGGGGATGAGATAAATTTAGGGCTAATCAACCTTGTGTTACAGGCACTACTTAAGTGATTAACATGCCACCTGCAGAGCAGGGATGTGACTCAAAAGTTTTAAGGTAATAAAAGAGACAGACATGAAATGAGGGCAGAGATGTCAAGCCTCATCTTGCTTTTATTTACCCACTGGGGGTCTGCATACCTAGCCTCCAGGTAGGTCCCTGCTCCACACCCAGCTAAAACTTGGAAAACTTTGACTAGGTGTTCTTTAAATTTGCTCATTGATTTAATATTCTAAAATCCTGCTTTCAGCAAATTCAGCTTCAGAGAGTTAAAGTTCACTTGAAGACGTTTTAGGATTTTTATTTAAAAAAATGGAACAAATATTAGCTTTGTAAAAATAT
Source organism: Hystrix cristata (assembly GCA_004026905.1). NCBI lineage: Eukaryota > Metazoa > Chordata > Mammalia > Rodentia > Hystricidae > Hystrix > Hystrix cristata. The sequence goes on from PVJO010012327.1 coordinate 21,634, forward strand.
CAAAAATATCTTTAAAAAAGCATAGTACAGGCTAAAATACCCTCCTTGGAAGTATTGTGAAAAATTTCCCACAATGGAAAGCTCATTTTGAGGGAAATCTTAAAAATCGTGGTATCTTTAAAGAGAGTTGGACCCTGTGGTGTGGTTTGGGTGGAGATGCCCACAGCCTGCCCTACCAACCTGATTGGTTGCCACACCTATGTGCTGTGCTCTGGGAGGGGCTAGAAATTTTGGAAAGTAGAATTAGGATTGTCAGAGTGATTAATCTCCTCTCTTCTAGGAGGTGAAAATTTTCACTTTTAAAAAAGAAAATGGATTTTCCATTCCCAAATATGTTTTTTTTCCCTTAAGAGTGAAACTTTCACATTATCAAGTCTCTTTCATTTTATTTATTCAGTTACTTTCCTGAAATTTCCAACTCCTTTAGCAGTATGACAAAGCCCACTGCCATTCACATTCAACTTACAGAGCTAATAGTCTCATTTAGAATTGATGAGCGCACTGAAGGAGGGAGCTGTCCCTGGAGGTTCTTTGACTTCCTCCTGTAATGAAACCCATTTTAGTTGCCAGGTAACAGGTGTGGAGTGGGGGGGGACTGTGCCTCTCCAGACTATAGAGCCAAGGCTTCCAGAAACTTCAGTGGCAGCGGTCCACTTCTCTTATCAGAGCCCGAGCATTATCCCAGAAGCTCCTCACAATAAACTTCTGTACAAAATTAATTAAAGGAAGGCTTGATAATTTCATTCCAAGGCATTCCAATGAAAGTAATTTCAGATACATAATGCACAATTGGCTTTTCCACTTAACTTCCAAATGAAATTCTCAGGGTAGTTAGTGCCATTTGCATTTATCAGCAAAATCATTGAATGCTCAGGCAGAAGAGACAGACTGGAAAGTTTGGGTCAGAAAGTCTGTGAAGTATAGTGGTCATTCAATGACTTCAATGAAAAATGAAGAGGAGAGATAGGGCCGCTTACTTTTTTTTTTTTTTTTTAAGAAAAAGCACCTTAAAAAAGAATATATTGAGGGCTCCTGTAGAAGAAAAGGTATTCACCAGACACTGGGTAAAATGGTAAAGATTTTATTCAATACCATTGTAATGCTGGTCAGCTCTACTGCAACGCTGGGGAGAGATTGAGTTCAACTTCAAATATAGCAAAGAGCTGGGGACTTTATAGCCAAGGAGCAGAGTAAGGGGGTCAGTGGACAGAAGATTGTTGAGAAGAGACATGAAAGGTCTTATTAAAGGCACATGGAGGACTCAGGCCCCCAGGCTAGGGGACGATGGACTCTGAGATGTCAAGCACAAACAGAGAGCAAGGGCAGGGCAGGACTTTGCGGGATTTGTTCTAACACTGAGCTCAGCAAGAAGAGACAGAAAGCCGAGGTGGAGGCCTGGTCAAGAGGGGAGCTCGGAGGAGCCTAACTAAAATTCTGTCCCGGAAAGAGTCATTGTCATCACCTTCAGCTCTTTTGTGATGACATATAATAGAAAGCAAGCTCATGAGGACACTGGAAAGTTGCACATTAGGCACTGGGAAGAGTGTTCAGGGGAAGCTGTTGTCTGCGAGAGGATGGGAACTAACGAAGATCACAGAAGCCTCCCCCCCTGGACAGCTTTCCAAACTGCAGAGTTGCCGCTGTAGTATATGGGATGGCGCGGCCCTGCTCAGAGCTGTCTGCGACGTCATCATGTCAGCCCCTCAAAGAATCTGGAGTTGGAGCCCAAGCTCAGGGCAGCTATTGTATACGGTGGTAAGTGTCTGCCGTTGCTTAGCTCCCCACAGGGAGGCTGGCCGAGCTGCCCCTGGTCCAGCCCCAGCAGCGGGCATGAGGAACTCCAGGCCAAGGCGAAGGCGTGGCCCAGTCCAGGTTCCCTCACGCCGTGTTTCACAGCTTGCTCCTGCTCGGCTGCCTCCATTTAATGTTTCATTTCCAGAAACTCACTCGTGACCTTGTCCCTCATGTGCCTTATAGATCAGGCACAAGAAGGACATTAACTGATGCCAAAGTTGAATTCTGGCTTGGAGAGAAGCTATACAGGACAGGCCATAAGAAGCCATGTGGAAGCCATGTGGAAGTCATGTGAATGTAACATCTTCATCCTGGTTCTCAGAACCTGCAACTGACAGCTGTGATGCTGGTGACTTTGCCATCATGTGAGACTGATGTGATACTTATTAGTACATTGAGGATCATAATAAACACCCAGTTGAAAGCCTGCCTGACTTGCCCCTTGCTCCCTTCTGCATTTCCTTCCTCAGCGGCAGTGAAAAGCCAGTGGCTCCAGCAAACAGCACTTGGTGCCCCAAATCCGCACCGAGAGGCCTGTGCGCAGTTGCAGAGTGACTTCATGGTGCTGACTTCTCTTCCAGATCTCCTGCCTCTAGCTCGCCTCCTAGGTTGTGACCACTGGCCTGGCATCGCCCAGTGGAAGGCATGCCCCTCACCATACCAGTGGTTAATTGAGTCTCTGTTGGTCACTGTTCTTCCCTGGGCCTCAGTTTCCTCTCAACCTGTCCTGTATCTCCAAAGTCAGATGATATTTATGCATAGCTCACTAAAGCTCTGGCTTGCGTTCCTCCTGGTACAAATAATTTCTTCTTTTGGTTTAGAAATTTTTAGTTTTCAGAGCGGTAGGCTTCTCTACACTCCCCTCACCCTGAAACTTTTCAAGGAATGGAGAATAGGTCTTGCTCACAGAAAATGTGGGAGCTACTCTAGCCCAGCTCTGTGGGTGCTCTAACCAAGTTGATCTCTCTGTGCTGCAGTCTTTACTTGGAGCTACCACAGGTCCTGTGTACCTGGGGACGGGGAGAGTGTTGGTGTTGGTGTTTACTGTGTTGGGAGGGCTGGAGAAGAAGTGGCTTCGTCGTTAACCTCAGTCTGAGCAGCGGCTCATAGTGCAGATTTTAATTACCAAATCTTTGTTGGTGGATGCCACAAAATTGCTTCACTCCACTCTGCTTCTTTCTTATTTCCTTTTAAGAATGCTGGCCTAATGCTCTAGTTGTTCATGCATTTGGCTTCTGATACAGACCCTCTCCATGTTCCTTCTAGGTGCTCCTTCCGACTGCCTTCATAAGATCAGATTTCTCTACAGTGATGATCAAGGGGACATCTTTCATAATCTTCCTACTTCTCCATTGTGTTGGAAAGATAAATTCTTCACTGGGTGGCACAGCCAGACTTCCTGTGTAATAAAAAAATATTATCTACTAATAACTGATTCATGTCCACTTTTGTGAGTGTAACAGAAAAAACAGAGGCATCACAGTAAGTGAATTGGACCTAGATTTCTCGGTGTCTTCAACAGGACGTGTGGGAAGAAGCTCATTTGGCGTATCTGTGTCTTAGTACTGAATGAGATACAGGTGAAGATGGGTCAAGGGCAGTAATGCTTAAGGAACATCCTTAGCAAATACCCTCACTTAAGAGTGACCTCAGAAGTAAAGAAACAGACAATTTTATAACTCTCAGATGCTAATTTATTTTCAAATTAGGGCAAGAGTTCAAATGCTGCTTGGTGGATAGGAGTATCCACACCAACAAGCACTTACACGCGAGATCCTGGGGAGCAGCCCAAGTGGTGTTTCTGTTGCAAACTCAAAAATGCAAGGCACATTTAGAAAGTCCAGTAGGGTTCTGTTTGTACAGAAGATTGGGGGAATCTTAAACGGAAAAAAATTCATCCTAAGAGTCAGCAGTCTGTGTCGAAAGATAATGGGTTAAACTGGTAACAGCTTATTCAGATATAATTCACACACCAAGTAATTCACTCGTTTAAAATGTACAAGTCAATTCGAGTTCTTTGTACTAAGGAATAGAACCGATGGATCATTTAATAACCGGGAAGAAGAATTTTGAGGATCCTTGTGCTGTGGACTATTTTGTCACGTGGAGGCCACTGACTAGGAGTGACTGGCACCTTAAGAAGTGGCAAATACCTCCAACAACAGGAGAAAATGTGAGTGGGAGGCAAAGGCATTTTGTACATGGTAGATCAATTTACTCCAGAGAGGCAGATGGAAATCAAGGAGTCCCAGGAGGCCAGTAGGTGGTGAGGGGAACTGCCCAGTTCTGTACGTGAAACACTACTATGAGTTTCCCAAGTGTGAGGGAGGAATATGAATAGAAAGAAGTTTTCCACGGGGCAACGAGAATATGTGGGTCCCAGGAGTGCAGTAGTACAGCAGAACTGGGCTAGAGTGCTTTCCTGAGGGATGGCAGCCTCCAAGCGCAGGGTGCAGACTGCGGTGCCTCTGACATGCCTGGAAGAACCACCAGAGCTGCGGGCCTTGAGAATGAGGACAGATTCTCTGTCAGCAGTAATCCTCATCATACTCCGCTCCTAACCCTGCTACTGCCCTTTGACAGTGTGTGAGTTCCTAAAATGTTGATGTTGTTCCAGGCTTGGGCAGAGCCCCCAGAGTGATTTTCCAAGATTTTCCAAGAAAGTAGCTGGGGATAGAACTTGTTGCTTAGTAGAAAATAAGAAGATGTGACATTTCTTAATCTCTTAAATTTATGGACTGAGATTTCTTTCACCCACTGATCCAAAGGGGGAGCCATGAGTGATGTATTTCAGCGGAGTATAAATAGATCAGCTCTGTTGGAGTACAGAGTTCACGTAAGGAAAATAAAGAGTTGAGGACAAAGAAGGATGCCAGAAGAGAATGTGGACTCCTTTCTGTAGTGGTAGACAGGTATGTGAGTCTGAGGAAGACTTGGATTGGCTGTTTTTCTTCTCTGTCAAGAAAAGGAAAATTGCTAGAGCTATGTTCACAACAAGGCAGTTTGGGACAGTGAGGTGACCATTTATTTTTGAATTAACATATTATAGTCAAATAAGGTTGTGAAACTTTTTCAGTATCATTAGCTGTCAGGGAAATGCACATCGAAACCACAATGAGGTACCATTCTCGCACACTGGGATGACCATAATTGAAATGAAAGATGGTAACAAATTTTGTTGAGGAAGCGGAGAAACTAGAACCCTCATGGATTGCTGGTGGGATGTAACATGTTGCAGCTACTTAGGAGAACAGTTTGGTGGTTCCTCCAAAAGTTAACCAGAGAGTTACCAGATGATTCAGCATCTATGTTCCTTGATAAGCACTTAAGAGAAATAAAAGAATATGTCCACACAACTTGTACATGAATGTTTATAGAGGTACTATTCAGAATAGCTAAAAAAGTATCAACAATTCAAATGTTTATAACCTGGTAAATGGATAAACAAATGAAGTATACTCATAAAATGGAATGTTATTTATGTACAATGAAGTACTGATTTATAACATGGATGAGCCTTTAAAACATTACATAAGGTAAAAGACCACATATTGTTTGATTCCATGTATATAAAATATCCAGCGTAAGTAGATCTATAGAGATAGAAAATGGATTAGTGACTCCAGACATGGAAGGAGGGAAAGATCAGGGCCGATTGCAATTGAGTTGTTTCTGAGGTAATGAGAATGTTCAGGAATTAGACAGTTGTGATGGTCGCACAACTACTAGAAACTAACGAACCGGACGTCTTAGGAAATTTGAAACAAAGTTATGCCAAGGAGGGATTCTGAAGCTCCTGTGGTCAGAATATGTGGCAGACTGGCCAATTGTCATGGTTTGTCTGAGGCTAAGAAGGCTCCTGGGGGTCTGCGGCTGTCATTGCTGAAGCCAGGGAGATCCCAGGCAGAGTAGCTGATGTGGTCACCCCAATTCTCAATGGCTGTGGAGTCAGGGCTCAGAAATGACAATAAAGGCATTGTGATTTCTCATTTATAATGTCACTTGGTGTTTATTTTCACCTTATAAAACAGTTGCTAGGACAAGCTTTTCTTAATTCCTATTTATGGACTATGAGGCTCTGAAAGGATGGGAAATTTGCTTAAGAGTGTACAGAAAATTATAGGAGCATTTGACATCAACCTCACCCTCGCGATTCCCAGCCCATCATCTTCGAGCCCATCTTCCCCTGTTCACTGTGATCTCTGGAGGCAAGCACTACGTCTTGGTCATCTCTGTTGCTGGCTTCCCTTCCCCTCCCTTGACTATCACTGGTGCTGTTAGGGTTTAGATCAGGAATGTCCTCCAAAGGCCACGTGTACCCACAGGCAGAGCTCATAGAAGGTGACTGGGGGCCCTGTCAGCCCCTGTCACCCCTGTCGAGGGGGCCCGTGCTCATCAGTGGAATCATACGGGTGAGCTCGGCAGCTGAGTGTGCTGTTGGAAGGCCGGGCTCCGCTGAAAAAGGCAGGTCCCTGGGGGAGGGTACATCTCCGTCACTGGTTTCTCTCTCCTCTCTCTGGCTGTTCTGACATAAGTGACTTTTCCTCTGCTCTGGCCCTTTTACCATGTTGCTCTGCCTTGGAACCAGCCAACAATGGAGCAAAAACATGAGTCAGAGTAAACTCTTCCTCCTCGAAGGTGTGGGTGTCTAGTATTTTGTAACAGCAATAAAGCGACTAAGACAAGTGCTCAATAAACTTCTGCTGAAGGAAGCCTGGCTTCTTTTGCCAGAAATAAATAGGAACAAATGTATCAAATAAAAAATACTTCTCTCTCTCTCTCTCACATATAGGGTTGACTTATTCTCCCTTTCTGGTATGTTTTTCCTTCATTGAGACCTTGTTTGGAGGTTCTAGCAGGGGAGCACAGCTACTTGTATACCCCTGACCAAGGAAACGGTCCTCCTCCATTGGGAGTGGTCGTCCTCTCTGAGTGCGCAGCTTTGAGAGGGACGCACATGGAGTGGTGAGGGAGGAAGGAGACACCTGCCTCGCCAGCCAGATCAGCTGAGCCAACCCTGGTGATCAATGGGGTGACAAATGTCACAGCCAGAAGGCCCTCACATCCTGTTTTTCCTTCCTTAAACTTCATTTTCAGAGTCCTTATGCATGGAGCTGGCACAATCTCTCTCCTTTGAGTTCTAGTGTTCTCCAAAGACCAAGTCAAAACAGTGAGCCAAAGCAACAAATGGTTCCTCTGGTGACAGAGGGTATGGTAAAAAGATGTGCCAGAAGGCAGGTGTGGGTAGAAGACAGCCGAAGGGAGCAAATGAGGCAATTCTCAAATTCCGGGCAGATATCAATTATCAGGGAAGTCTGTGTTAGGTCTTAGGCATAGAATGAATTCTGGTTTGGGGACAGGTCGGTAAGGAAAGTGTGCTGCTGTCAAAAGTAAGACAGAATCCCAGACTCAAGGCTCAAGGTTTGAGGCACAAGGTGCAAGGTTTGAGAAGTGAGCAAAGGAAAATTGGAGGTCAGACTTACAAGGGTGTCTTGATGCCAAACCTTGGAGTACAGATATAGAAAACTGAGACTACGGGTGTGAATCCATGGCCAAGGCACGGTAGCTAAGGAGGCAGGTAGGCTGGAAATATGTGCCAGGAAGAACCTGACAAAGATGATCCACTGCCATGAAGGCAGCGAAGATGTCGATCCTTGCAAACCAATGGTGCAGCTAATACAGTGCAGTGGAACTCCTCTTCCCACTAAAGGGCTGTTACTAGTCTGACCTTGAGAAATGTTCCACAGTATATGTGCCCAGAAACACAGGGGCACATGCAGGGAGGAGTTCAGCACATTTGCCTTAACTTAGTTTTGCTTGTGCCTGTTAACCAGTGGAGGTCAATGATATAAATATGTTAGATACCAATTAGAAGCTCTTCATATAACCTCAAGACAGCCAGTTCTCCTACAGTTTATTAAGTGGTTACTGTCTTTGTTTGTTTCTTTGTTTTTAACATTTTGGATAGTACAAAGAGCAACGAGTTTCATTTCTACCCCAATATGTACCTATTAAGGGAAGGAAATTGAGTGGGAAAATGAAAGTCTCTATGTTCCTGTTACTCACGTTTTATTCTTTCTGTGAAGCTTCTTGTTTGCAAAGTCTTTTGAAATACCCTGTTTCCAGCCTTTGGCATCAACGCACAATTAGAGTATTACCTTTGACCTTCGCCACAACATCTGCTCCTCATTAGTGCTATTTTTCTCTGGTGGAGTCAAGAACCAACACTAATCACCTTCGCTTCAACATTCTGTTTCGTCAAACCAGATCATTTCAAAAATGGTATGTGAATTTCCCCTCCTAATCTAAAAAATATACATGATTTAGGGCTCTGGGATACCCAGATGCTAGAAAACCTTGGAACTAGTGGGTTTTTTGTTTTGTTTGTTTTGGTTTTTGCTTTTTTCTTGAAGGTGGGAAGGCTCTGTCCTTTAAGGGCCAAGTAGCAAGAATCAGGGCCTGTAGCCTGGCTCCAGGTTGTTGAACTATTTTGTTGGAAGAGCATTTAAAAAAAAAAAACTGAGAATGTTAGCTTCTTCTGAAAATATTGTAAGATTTGTCCATGGTCAGCTAGACCCAAGAACAGCCTGCTCATTTTGGACAGATAAAGGTTTTCTTCTTTAAAAACAAAACAAAACAAAACAAAACAAAACAAAACAAAACTTTTATTGACATACATTTGTAATTCATAATAATTACATTTGTTCTTGAGAACTGATGTACATACACGTACATGCTCACACACGTATTTCGTATCTTGATCATTTTTGATACCTTTTTCTTCACTCTCCCTTCTTTCATTTTTCCCCTTCCTCTTGTCCAAAAAGTCTGCTTCCTGCCAGCTGTCCTTTATTTTCTCTTTAATTTAGTTATATTGTGGGCTTCTTATATTAGAAAAAACATTCAAAATTTAACCTTCTGTGTCTGATTTAATTCACTTAACATTATAGTCTCAAGATTCATTCATCTTTCTACAAATGACTAAAATTCACCATTCTTTGTGGCTGCATTATATATGTATTATAATATTTTATATATATAAAATATTTTCTTTATTCACTTGTCTGTTTATGGGCATCTAGGCTGTTTCCATAGTTTAGCTATTGTGAATTTACTGCTGTGAACATGAGTACACATGTATCACTATAGTACAATGTTTTTAACTCTTTTGGGAAGAGAGGTATAGCCAGGTCAAATGGAATTTTAATTTTCAGTTTTCTGAGGAATCTCTATACTAATTTTTGTAGAGGTTGCATTAGTTTACGTTTCCACCAACAGTGTAGAAGGATTGCTTCTCCCCCACATCCTCGCCAGCATTTGTTGTTGTTGTTGTTGTGTGTGTATTCTTGATGATAGACATTCTGACTGGAGTAAGATGGAATGTTAGAGTTGTTTTGATTTGCATTTTCCTAATGGCTAAAGATGCTGAACATATTTTGATATACTTATTGGACATCTGAGAAATGCTTATTCATTGCATTTGCTCACTTTTTATTGAATCATTTATTTTGGGGGATCTGATTTTTTTGAGTTCTTTATATACTCTAGATATTTATCCTTTATCAGAAGAGTAGTTGGCAAATTTTTTTTTCCTGTTATGTAGGTTGTCTTTTCAATCTGTTGATAGTTCCCACCTCTCAAAGGGTGATAAAAAATTATGGTTAATCTTTCTTTTTTTTTTGCACCAGGAAGATTTATTGGTACATTTTAGATATGTATAATAATCACATTTGTCACAGTTAATTTGTACCTGTGCTTGATATATCTTGTTTTTCCCCCCTTCCCCATCCCTTTCCTTCAACTCCTCTTCCCTTTCTTATTTACAACAGCTTTATTTACATTTTTCCATTTTTCTTCTTTTTCTTTTCCTTTCTTTTTCCCTTCCTTCATCTCCCCCTCCTCCCTCCCTAGTTCTCTTCCCATTTGAATATGTTCTTTCTTTTTCACAATATCTATTATACATTTTTGTCCTTATTTATATTTATGGCTTCTCATACCAGAGAAACAATTCAGTATGTACTCACGTGTGTCTGATTTATTTCTTTTGCCATGCAGAAAATTTTGAATTTAATGTAATCTCATTCGTTAATTATTGGTGTTTCTTGTGCTAGTGGAGTTTTGTTTAGGAAGTTCTTGCCTATGCCTGTGTCTTCAAGTGTTTTTCCTATTTCATTTTACAGCAGTTTCAGTGTTTCTGTTTTTATGTCTAGGTCTTTGATCCATTTTAATTTGATTTTAGTACAGGGTGAAAGAGATGGATCTAATTTCATTTTCCTGCATGTAGATATCTACTCTGGTTAAAGAGCCTATCTTTTCTCCTACATGTTTTAGCCCCTTAGTCAATGATCGGATGGCTAAAGGTTGTTTCTATTGATTCTCTTCTATTCTATTTATTTCTCTACACATCTATCTATTTTTGTGCCAGTATCTTGCTGTTTTTAATACTACAGATTTTAGCACACCTTGAAATCCAGGATTGTCGTGACTCCTGCTTTCTTTTTTTTGCTCAGGATTACTTTGGCTCTACTGGGTCTTTTCTGGTTCTGTATACATTTTAGAATTTTTTCTAGGTTTGTGAAGAATATTGCTGAATTTTGATTGGAATTGCATTAAATGTATATTATTGATAGTGACAGTATTGACTGTACTTATCCCGGAAGAGGGATATCTTTCCGTTTTCTAACATCTTCCTCAATCTCTTTCTTCAGGGTACTATAGTTTTTCATCTCGTTGGTAAGGATGATTCTTTGGTTTTAAATTTTTTGGGGAGCTACCACAAAAGGGGTTGTTTTCCTGATTTCTTTCTCAATGGCTTCATTAATAGTGTACAGAAATGCTATTGGTTTTTGTGTGTTCATTTTGTATCCTGCCACTTTGCTGAACTTGTGTGCTGAATTTGTCTCTTGTGCTCCAAGAGAATCCTGGTAGAGTTTTTGACCTTCTGTGTAAAGGACCGTATCTTCTGCCAACAACAATAGTTTGACTTCTTCCTTTCCTGTTTGTATCCCTGTTTTGTTTTTCTCTTGCCTGATTTCTCCAGCTGAAGCTCCGAGTACTATTTTGAACAGGCAGAGATGGGTTTTCTATAGTCCTTTCCTCTACTTCTTGCCTCTTGCCAGCCACCTCATTTGTTAGTGCTCACCTGTCTGCGATGTGGGTCCATCTCAGTTTGTAAACTCGTGAAATAAGCACTTAGCTGAAACTGCTGCATAATTAGCGGGCAGGTCATTCTGTCTTCCTGTCTGGCCCATCTCCAAAACTGAAACAAAGGTGACTATAACTCTCCTCTTCTATCATTTCTAATTTCTTTGTGTTCTCCAGATCCTGAGTACAGGCCTTGGTCTCTTCCTCTTCTCTCCAGCTGTCCCTGATAGTCCATGTGTTCTTGTGGTCTACTAATTTACTCCTGGCTCTTGGTCCCCAAATCTCTAACTCCATCTTTTCTGTCAAGGTCCTATCCCGGGATTAAATTTGAGAAGCAGCAGAGTTTACCATGGGACAAATCTGAATCAAAGTCTGGGCTAGTGAGGTGATCTTGGGGAAACACTGAACATCCTCAAGCCTCCCTACCTACATATGGGCATAATATTACTTATTATAGTGATCGAAAGTATTATAGATAACTTATAAAAGTGCTTGGCAAAGGCCATTGAGTGTCAAAGACCTGTTCTCTACACATGATCATTGTGCACCAATCCCAGAGCCCATGGCTTTAAAAGTGACTTTTGCATCTATCATCAGTGTTGTCTCTCTTTCAGTGGACAGGAATGAGGTCCACCAGGGAGTTGAGGATGAATGGGCAGGCAGGCAACCCTGAAAAATAGGACAAGGCAGAATTTGCTGACAAGACAAATTGCCACAGAGCTTCCAGGAAGTCTCAAAGTGCCAAGAATGCTAAATTTGCTCGGTGGCACCCTTCAATACTGCCACATGAAATCGGAACCATTTGTTCCTATCATTACAAGCTAAGTAAGCAAATGAATGCTTGGAAGCTTCCTTATTAACAACTATGGCTGGCATTGTTCTTGGTTAAAAAAAAAAAAAGGAAATAGACAATGGTTGTTGAAGGCAGCTCACACCAGACCATTGTTAGAACCTCTCCTGAGCTCCGCCTTCAGGAAGTTTCAAGGAAATCGTGTGGATGGTTTGGAATTAGTCACGGTGAGGGTATTTGTACCACGGGAATTGGCAAATTCTACAAATCAAGACCTTTGCGAGATTCAGTTCACCAGCAGAGCAGTGGAAAAGATAAAATCAAGGGACTTATTAAACATATTAGGGATAATATGTGTAAAGCATCCATTAATGTGCTAACTACAGATGACACGACATACAGTGGCTATTTTTACTTAGTATCGATAAAATATTACCCTAAGAAGAAAAATTATATCAACAAGAAAAGGTTACAATATAAATGAATGTGATTTCCTAGCACAAACGCATGTGACAGGAGATAGAACTCCATTCCAAAGGTCTGGAACAAAATTAGTCCTGGTCTTTGTTGGGTTACCCTTTTTTTATACAGAACATTGTAGTTCCAGCTGTGCCAACGCTGAGGAGTTACAGTATCAGCTTTAGGCTCAGAGCATGGTGAGTGAGCTGCCCAGAGCAACTTCCTGAAGAGGCAGCTGAGTGAGCTAGCCCCAGTGTGTCAGAGTGGTGGATGAGAGTCATGGCTCTGCTTGACTAAGAAGAGAGAAATTGGTTCCTGAAATGAGGTAGTTGTGTTAGTCAGTTTTTCATTGCTGTGAAAAAAATATCTGAGATAAGCTAAAAGGAAGAAAGATTTATTTTAGCTCACTGTTTCAGAGGTTTCAGTCCATGGTCACTTGGCCCCATTACTTTGCACCTTTGGCAGTACAGTATAACATGGCAGGGGGCACATAGTGGAGCAAAGCTCTTCACCTTGTGGCAGCCAGAGACAAAATGAGAAACAGGAAAGGGCTGGGGTCCCCGTATTCCCTCCAAGGCCATGCCTGAATGACTCAATTTCTTCCATTAGGCTCCACCTCCTGAAAGTTTCACCACCTCCCAAGAGTGCAACAGTCTGGTGACCAAGCCTTCAAAAACATGGATTTTGAGGGAACATTTTAGATCCAAACTATAACAGTAGGCCATGTCTTATGTTGGGTCTCACAGAACACCCACTGTAATGGAGATGTGTGTGAGGAACAAGATGATCTGAGTGAAGAAGGCAGAACTGGGTAGTGAGGGAAAAGCTGAACTGGTCCCTTGAGATCAAAGGCCTCAGCTGATCCCACAGACTTGGTGTCTGGGAAGATCTCTAGTGTTGCAAATGTAGCAAGAACTAGTCCTTGGATGTGAACATCCCTTTGGAGAGCACATAGCTTCAGGTATAGGCACTCCTTTGCTGAGGGTGATTCGTACAGAGGAAGCTGTGATGATCCATCTGCAGCCAACACTCTTAGTAGCTGGGAAATGAGTACCTCAGACCTGAAAGGGAACTTGGGATGAATCGTAAGATTCACCACCGTGGGATCAGAGGAGATTTTCCCAGAATACTTCTTTGTTAGATCCCTCTGTACCTCTCAGTAAGTCTCACTGATCAAATAGTCCATTGTTTTTATTGTGGCCCTAAAATTTAGGCCCCGTCCCCAGTACTTTCTACAGTAACCTATCCAGACTAGTGGCGTGTTTCTCTTGTAACAAGTATCAGCCAAAGATCTTGGTTGTAAGCAACAGAAACCAAGTTTGAATGATTTAGTCACAAGAAGAATTTATGAATTAAGGATGGCTGGGAGTCATAGAATCAATAGAAATCCAAGAGAAAAACCAAGGATGGGTGGGAAGCAGAAATTATTCTGATATACACCCCGTTGAACCTCAGACTACCAACATGCCACAGTATGTTCCACTGCTTCTGAACCAACTCCCACTGTATATCCTGTTGCTCCTGGACAGTCCCACTGGACACCCCCACTGACTCCGAGCCTTTCCTCTTGCACCGTCTACTATAACCTCCCCATGGCACTCAGTGTAGTTACCATTGCTACATGAAGTTACCACTGCCAACCTAATACAGTAGTATTTTTTATGTATCCCTCATTTTTTAAGATTTAGCATGTCAAATGGCAGAGCTAAGGTCATGTGTTTATACTCTGACAGTCGAAATAGGAGGAGAGGTGATGTTTCTGTTATGACTGGCTGTGCCATGGCCACTACCATGACTCACCGTGGGAGAGTCCAAGAACTAGGAAGGAGATTCATAGGCTGGGTCAGAATAGAATCTGATGAATACTCACTGCCCAGTGCATCTGTATGAGGTGAATCACATTATTGCTCTCTGATGTGTTTCCTATAGGTAGTATTCTGAATGACCCCAGACATTTAACTGATGTACCTCTGCAGATAATAAGTGACTACTCACTCTGAAATGCTCATTCATTTCTCACAAAGATGAAAGAAAACTCTGCATTTCCATCCATTAAAGTATGTTACAAAATATATTTGCAAGGTTTCTTGGTTCTAAGAAACAGACTGATTCAAGCCAATTGAAGGAAAAGGTCTTATTGCTTCAAAACATGTTGGCTATTACTGGATTTGGGAAGTCCATCAAGAAACAGAGTGACTCCAGAAATGGCTTCTGGGTGAATTTGGTCTTTCTCTTGTGGCTCACGTGGTCTCTGTTACTTGGCATCCCTAATCTCTCCTACTTCGGCCCATTTCCTGCTCCAGAAACCTTGTTCAGATTCTGAAGAAACTAATTTCATTGCTTGGCTCATTGTCATTTCTCTGCTGGACCGAGAGCCTCACCAGTCTTTGGCGGGGCTGAGGAGTGAGTTTGGTGCCCACTCAGTCTATTCAGTAGTCGCTCACTCATTCCCAGAGAATCACCCAGAACCTCAGCTGGTGCTGGAAAGCCCAATTGCGACAGGACATTGGCTGTGGCGGCCACCACATCTGACCTGCCTGTCTCAGGGTGCCCTAGATGTGAGTTGACCTCTCTCCCAGTGCTTGGAAAAGCACCGTCACTTTTCAGACTACAAAAGAACCATTATTTAGTAAGCTTTCTGCTTTGTGCTTGCTGGTATGCGTTGTATATCCTATCTCACTGAATCCTCCTATCTTCTCTCTGAAGTAGCTATTATTCCTATTTTATGTGTAAGGAGACTGAGGAGCACAGTGTCTCTGAACCTGAGCTAAGGCGGTAGATCTTGGTCTCACATCCAGAGTGGCCTTGGTTCAGACCTGTGCATTTCCCCTGTGCCATGTTACCTTTGTCACACACTCCTGACAATGCAAGATGTGGCTCTCTTAGTTATCAACGGTTTTTTGCAGAGAACTTCCAGTGAGAGAACTTTTCTACTAGAGAACAGTTGACGAATAAAGTAGAGTAAGGAGGGGACGACAAAGGACTAGAGATAAAGTTGTTTGTGTGTTGAGCTTAGGCTGCTGTGGAAAAATGGTTTCCTTCAGTATCTAGCCTTTCAGATGGTCTCATGGGAACCAGGGGGGGGTGTCCCTCCTGAGTAACCAAGAGAGGCTAACTTTATACCCCCGAGGTGGGCACACCCCATGAGGTATTTTTGCCTTGTTTGTCCAGACCATTTCAGACAATTATAGCTATCAGGAGCCGCCAAAACCTTCTCAGCATCTGTGAGATAAATTTAAATCCTTTCAGAGGTAGAATTTTAAGCACGTTGTTTAAGTGCTTCCCTGTGGTCAGGAAAATTGGGCCTATCAGGAAAACTCAGTTAACTTCTATCTAGCTCTTCTTCATTCATTCATCTGCTCTGCAGAGAGGATAATAATGTAGAATCCAGAAGGTTGCTGGAAAAGGAAATGAGAGTATGTAGCCTACTGTCCCCTAAATTATTAGCTCTTCTCTAGTCCTTTTCCTTCACTCTTCAATGCCAATCATAACTTTTAGTGTCTCCAGGAAGTCTTCCTTGATTTAAAAAAAAAAAAAGCCAAAAATAGATGATTCCCCCCCCCCCCCCCCCGTGTTTGATCAAGTCTATGCCTTTGGGCAGACTTCATTCATACTGGGGTAACTAACTGGGGTGGGAAGAGGGAAAGATTGGGCTGGGTAAGATTTAAATGAAGGAAAACCCTATGTGTGTTTGTCTTAGTCTTTTTATTTTCTTTTTTGGTTGCTGTTATGAAATACCACACTGGATAATTTATAAAGAAAAGAAGTTGTTTAGTCTGTGGTCCTGGAGCTGGGAGATCCAAGGGCATTCTGGCAGCAGCGGGCGTTGCTTTTGTGCCATGTCATACACAGCAGAGAGGATGATAGAGTGTGTGAAAGAGCTCACTTTTATGACAAAGCCACTCTCATGAAAGCTAACCCGCTAGAGTGAATGGCTTTAATCCATTCATGGGGGCGAAGAGCTCATAACCCAAACACTTCCCATTAGGCCCTACTTCCCAGCACCACCGGATTGGGAGTTAAGATTGTAGTACATGAACTCTTGGGGGACATATTTGAATGACAGCAATGTTGAAACCACTTTACCGTGATATTTACAATGCTGAAACTATCACATGTGCTTTCTTTAATAAAATTCGTGTTGTGAGCCAGTATGCTCCAGGTACTGCAGTGGGCCCTTACACATGCATAAATTATAGCATAGCTGCTAAGTGAGAAGATGGAGGATTTAAACCCTAGTTCCTGGAGATTCAGCATCCAATTCCACAATTCTCCTGCATCTTCCTCAAGTCCAAGCCTTGCTTGGCTCTGGAATTCAAGGTTCACATTGCTAAGGATGCATTTATTCCTTTTCTCTTTACTATTCTACTCAACAGTAAACCTTGTTCAATTATGTTCATCCTCCATGATCATATATCTTAAAACATTTTTAAATTTTATTTTTATTCTTGCTGGAATACTTTCTCTAAGAATCTTTATGAAGAGAATCTTTTCATGATAAATTTATTGAGGCCTAGAATGTCTAAAATTACCTTCACTGTGTCCTTTAAATAATGTTTTTATGACATACAAATTTTCTAAATAGAATTAGAAAATGAGCAAAAGACACAAGGAGACATACCAAAGAATATATATGGGTGGTAAATAAGCACATGGAAAGATGTTCAACCACACTAGCTGTTGGGGGAATGCAAATTAAGGTCATGATAAGATATCATTATACACCTATCAGAGAGCTGAAATAAAAGAGTGACAATATCAAATGTTATAGAGGTTATGGAGATACTGGATCTTTCACACGTTTGTTGATGGGCAGGTGAAATGCTATAGTCACTGGAATATAGTTTGGCAGTTTCTTCTAAAACAAAGCACACATTTACTATATGGTACAGCAGTTGTACTACTCAAGTAAATGAAAATAGGTGTCCACATAAAAACCTGGCCAAAAATGTTCACAGAAGTTTTTTTTGCAACAGCCCCAAACTCGGACCAATCAAAACACATTTCTATAGGTGAATGATCCAATAAACATCCACAGCAGGAACAGTGAAAAGGGTTGAACTACTGATATATGCAAGAACCTGAGTAATGTCCAGGGCATTGTATTGTTTGAAAAAAAATACCTTCAGGCGGTTACATACAGTATGATTCTATGCATATCATTCTCAAAATGATAAAAATACAGAGATGGAGAGCAGATTAGGGATGGTGAGTACACGTAGCTATAGAAGGCTGGTGTGCGTAAGATCTTTGTGATTGTGACATTTCTGTTTCTTGGTAACAATGGTGTGACAAGCGTACACACATGTGATAACAATACAGAAGTGTTTTTAAAAGTTATCTATTATTTGAACCCTCACACATAGGGAAAATTCTAAGGTCTACATTATTTTCTTCCAACTGTTTGAAAAAATCACTCGGAAGAATTTTTCCTCTAGCGATGCTGAAGAGAAGTATGGTATCAAGGTGATTCTTGCATTTTTGTAGGTAATATGCTCTTTTCTACATTAAATTTCTCTCTAATTTGTCCAGATGACTGTCAAATAATAAAAGAGTTAACTTCTCTTTGTCCTGGTTTCTGATATGGAGCTTCTAAAATCATCAGTATTTTTGTGACTCAGGGTGGGCCCATAGATAGCTTTAAGTGGCAGACTTGTCACCAGACAGACCAAGTATGTCATTAGAGGGTTTGGGATTTTAAGCCAGTTTGACCTGCAGAAGGTGAGAGGCAGCTGGAGGTCGAGTTCAGTCATGTGGCTAATGAGCTAATCAATCATGACTGTGTAATGAAACTCCAATAAAAACTTTGGATGTCAAGCTTAGTGGAGCTCCCTGACTAGTGAACACATTAACATGCTAGAAGGCAGATGTGCCTCCACTCTGTGGGCCAAGGTCATAGAAATTCCAGGTTAGGGCCCTGCCAGACCCCTCGTCTTTCCCAGTAACACCACCCCCTTTTCAGTACTGGGGATGGGACTCAGGACCTCACACATGCTAGGAAAGTGCTCTATCCCTGAGCTATTTCCCCTGCTCTTTTTGTTTTATCTGGAGACAAGCTGTGTTGCCCAAGACGATCTTGAATTTGTGACCTGCCTGCCTCAACCACCCACGTAGATGTGATTATAGGAATATGCCATGATGTTTGGCTATGGTTTGCATTCCTTCTAATTTTAATCCAAACAGCATTTTCCCAGTTCTGTGAGTCAGTATAGCAAAGGGTCAAACTTGAGGAAGTTGTGAAACTCTGAAATTTGCAGCTAGTAAATCAAAACTGTGGGTGGCCTAAGGACCCAACAACGAATTTGCACCTTGCTGCTAAAGTGAGGATAATCTTATAGAGAACTAAACTTTTAACTGGCAAAGTCTGCACTAATTCCAGGTAGTTAGGGCCAGAAATAAATTGTAGTTGGTGCAAAGAATAGTGGGCTTTTCTTGATTATCCACAGTGGTTTTTACTTGACTCATTCTAATATTTTCCCACTTTTTCTTCTAGGACATTCTTAATAGTTTGACCTTCATGTATTTTCTATCTTCTATTTTTCTTCTTTCACTGAGACCCCTTTTTAGGCAATTGATGTCATGTATGACGTTTACTGAGGAAGTGTCCTTAGGCCAGCATCTGGTGGGGAATGAAGAAAGCAGAGGTAGTCAGAGGGAGGAGTTATGCTGCCATGTGGTCACAGCAAAGGACTCACCTGTTCTTCTCATGTGAGAGGGGAGGATCTTCAGGATTGTCCACAATTAAGGCTCTAGTAGCCATTGGATCTAGGCTGTCCTCCCAAGTTCAAGGGATTTGACCTTGGATGAAGCAGTTTTTTCCATCTGAACTGGAGAGGGCCTCAGCTGAGAACTGTAATTCACCAATGCAGGCTTCAGAGCATAGAGCGGAAATGAGACTTCATTGCTGGCAAGAGAGACTCTTGATCTATGGTTGGCAAACTGGAGACCATGGGCCGAATCCAGTTCACTGCTTGGTTTTGTCAGTGAAGTTCACTTAGTGTGCCTGTGTGTGTGCGCACGCGCATGAGCACGTGCCTCTGTGTATGTGTGTGTGTGTCTACCTTCAAGTGATGTTGCCTGTGTTCATTTTTATTTCTGTGGCTCCTCTCTTTTTCTCATAAGGACAGCAGTTGTGCTGGGTTAGGACCCAATGTAATGATTGCATCTCAACTTCATTATCCCCTGAAAAGACCCTATTTCCAAATAAGGTCAGATTCATAAGTGTTAAGGATTAGGACTTCAACATATCTTTTGGGAAGTACAGTTCAAACCGTAACGGTCAGAAAACACCATCATCCTCCCTCAGAGGATGCTTCTTCAGGTGAAATCTCGCCTCCCTGTTGAGGAGCGAGTGTGAGTGAAGCAGGCCTTCCCCGCTGGTGGGTGAGACTGAGGGAGCAGTTGTTGGGCTGCCGAGTCCTTTGTCGGTCTAGCAGCCAAAGGCCAGGAAGCAGCAGATTTCTTCCCAGCCCCTGAGTACAGAAGCCTCCAGAGTTGCTTAAGCTTATCTGCTAACTACCTTGGCAGACTTTTGCAAATTTCACAACACCCTTCTTTAAAAAAGAAGAGAATCCAGCAGCCAGCAAGTTGTCCAGAACAGAGCCAAGCGACTTGGGGCCAGCGGAGCTCGCCGTGGCTTAGGAAGCCCTTATCATCTTTCCACCAACACATCCAATTATTTTCTGAAAGGGCTTTGTTCCCAGAAGGCCCATTTTTAAGTTTTATTTTCTTTTTGACAAATAATTGTTGTATGTATTTATGGGTTACAGTGTGATGTTTCAATACGTATATATGAATTAGGCTAATTTGCATATCCAACACTTTAAACATTTATCATTTCTTTGTGATGAGAACATTTTAAATCCTCCCAATTAGCTAACTTAGAATATATAAGAGGATCCATTTTTTTGATGAAGCATTATCCACCCCGAAAGACAACCCCTGATGGATACCAAATGAGAGCTATCTTTAGAGCAGTGACGGCCTATGCTTAAACACCAGCTCCTGAAAAAGAAAGGGCTGGGGGACGCCCCACTATGGCCTTTGTCAATTTCTATGATGTAAATACTCTCACCAGGACCAATTTCAAACAACTAATGCGAAGTCACTGCACACAGAGTTGGGAAGAAATGTGTGCAATCACTTCCTGGGGTGTCATTAAGTATCTCAGTAGTGGGAGGAAAACACATAGTTTGAGATCTGCAAGAAAGATATTTTGAACTAGGTAGGATTTGAAATGGGGTTGAAGGGTGAGTATAATTTGATTCTATCGCTACACAACCCCACGAGTAACAATTCCTGGCTGTTTCTGTAGACTGTGAGTTCCGGGGGGGAGAGAATGTGTCTTTGTAGAATTCCTATAGCTAGTATCTCACAAGTGTTTGTTGAATGAATTAAAAATAAATAAATGGGGAGGAGGAGGAATTTCAGGAACATTCATGATGTGAGAAAGATACGGGAGATGAGGAAGAACACAGAGGACATTTCATGTTCAGTAAACAGTTCATTCTTGCTGGAGTACAGTGTTGGGATCAGTTACCAGGACTATACAACAAACCACCCCAAAACTTAATGCCTTCAAACAGCAACATGTTGCTCAGGAATCTGGAATCCAAATAGGGCTTAGCAGGGTCACCTTATTTTGTGGCACTTGACATTAACTGGGGTCACCTGAAGGCTGGAAGCTGTTATCATTTAGAGTCTCGCTTACTCATCTGCCTGGAGATTGGGCTACGATGATTTGAAGAGCTGGGGATTTAAATAGATGGAGCTGCTAGAACATCTCTCTAATACTATACAGTCTCTCTGTGTGGTTTTCCAATATGGTAGTCACCAGACAACTTCATCTCTTTATGACAGTTCGGGGCTCTTAAGATGTATATGCTAAAGAAAGCAAGTTGGTAGGAAGCTGTATTCTTTTACTGCCCTAAAGTTGGAAGTCACATAGCATCACTTGACTATAGTCATGGATCAAACAATCACAGACCCCACTCAAATTCAAAGAGAGGAAACTTAGACCTTATCTCTAGGGAGAAAAGTGTCAATAACATGTAATACAAGTGTGTGGAGTAGGAGATGGAAAATACAATCTGCCGTATGTGGTAAATGTAAGGTTGGATAGTTGGGTGAGGTCAGACTTGAAGATATCGCAGATGTCACACCAAACACTTTGTTCTTTTTCCCCTCTGAGAGAGATTCTTGTACTAGTTGCTGATTATCCAACATGGTTTCATACGTGTGGGCTCATCATCTCCAGCCAGTCTGTCAGACTTGTGACAGTAGCAGTCATGTCTTAAGGGTCTCTTTTTCCTTAATATTCCTAAGCTGTCAGAGTTTTGTCCTCATGAACTCAGTACATGGAATCCAAGTGTTTGCCTTTCCAGTTCAATAATGTTGCAAACTCAGACCAGATCGGATATGCTTCTTGCCTGTCTCTCAGTTGGTGCAAATCTATGTGTTCTAGTACACTTGAGCAGGTGATAATGGGGTGGCCCAAATGAGATGTCTTGCTGACAATACTGAGCACATCTAGACTAATGTTGGGCTTATCGGGCAAGAGCTCAAAGAACAGGCCAAACCTACAATATCGATTCTTGTAGAATGTATGACCTCTAATGCTGATTCCATCTTCCGAGGGATCCTGGATCTAGACTGGCTACAGTTTTCATGGTTATGGACTCCATGTCACTAGCTGCTTCCTTTCAAAACCTTGGTCTTTCCCTGAAGAGTCTCCCTCTAGCCTGTTTGAATGGTATTGTGGTTTAGATCTAACATGCTCCCCAGAAGTCTAATGTGTTGAGAAGTGAAGCTTTAGGAAGGCAGTTGCATCATGGAGGTGGTACACTCATCAGTAGATTGATCACTGATGAACTCACAGGTGAATATGCTGTTAGGGCGTAGGGACTGCTTGGAGGAGATGGGTCAAGTGGGGCCATGACCAGGGTGTATTCTTGTCCCCATCGCCTTCTTCTCTCTCTGCTTCCTGGCTGTTATTGGCTGATCAGATTTCCCCCTCCATACCCTTCTACCATGTTTCTGCCCTGGAGCCTACTGACCATGTATCAGCTGAACCTTCTCAAACTGTGAGCCATACAAACCTCTGCTGCTTTAAATTGCGGGCTCAGGTATTTCCCAGTGATGGGAAAGTAAACAATACAAGGGGTTAGGTACAAGGACAAAATTGGCTTTAATCATCTTTCTGAGGCAAAGATGAAGCTAAGCTGCCGCTTGAATTTTGGATTAGTATTTGTCCTCCCTTCTTTGTTGACATCTCTGTTTCCAGTAAGGAGAAATTAGTTTATGGTCATAAGACAGTCATTGAGAGGAATCATGAAAGAGTTTGCTCTTTCTCATGTTTGTCAAACTGTAAACATTCTCCACATGGGGAGGAGATGGTTTTAAGAATAGGAGAAGATGTTATAGATAACATAAAATCCCTTCTCTTGTGTGCAACTCAAAGTGGGCTGTGTTCAGAGGTCTGGAACTTGTAACACATGGTATCCCTAGAACAGCGGTACCTGAATAAAATGCACATTTCATCCACAATGTAAGCTGAGAGAGAAAGGTGGACATCAGCTTTAGGCAGCCACCTAAGCTTTTTTGTTGTTGTTTTTGTTGGTGATCTTTTACGCCGTAAGCTCTCATGGCACAGACGATGAGGATCTGACAGCTGGGAGCACAGAGGTGGCCAGTACTAAATATATTTGCAGGACAAGGTTTGGCTGCATTTTAAAAATTAACGAACAATGGCTTTGAGTCGCTGACTTCAGTTCAGGAAATCGGTGTGTTTTTCATTTGTCTCTTTGGTTGGTTTTTCAACACACTGAAGGGTTTTCACAATAAAATCTCCACTGAGATAAGGAGCGTGTATGGCAGGAGCGGTACTGTTCTTCTGACGCCTGTCAAATAGGCTGGTTAACTCCAGGAGCACATGTAGATGCTGATGCGATTAAGGTCACACTTGCAGCTTCTCAGAGTAGCCATTTCATTTTGTACTTACTAAAAGCATTACAAGGCCACAAGGTGTATATTTAAGCTGTCCTATGGCCACTTGATTGCCACAACTCTGCAAAAAACGGCTTATTTTTCGTGAAGATAAAGTTTGAGAGGATAGAGTTCTACTGTTCAGTAAATTTTTATGTGCTGTGTGGTCTGTTTGAGAACAGGGGGATCTGCTGAGTGAAATATATGGTTGTTAGAAAGATTCCATGTATGTTTTGTATGTCTCCCCCATTTTCAGAGACTAGGAACCCTGTCACTCTGGTAAGTGTCTCTAGGACTTGCTACAATAACATGCATCAATTTGCCAGTTGCTTTTTTCTTCCTTTCTAAAAATTGTATACATTTAGTTGTCCAACATGATTTTTTGATATATGTATACTTACTGAGATGAGTACTATGTCAGAAAAATTAACGTATCTAACACATCTATCCACTGTAGTTGCCTATTTTTGTGTGTGTTGTAAAAGTATCCAAAATCTATGTTCTTGATGTTAATTATATTACATTATTAACCGTAGTCATCCTGCCCTACATTAGATCTCTAGACTCACACCGCAGAACTATAACTTTGGCCTGCTCATCTCCATTTTCTCCGCTCCAGTAAGAATCATTCTACTTTCTGTTTGTATGTATTCAACATTATTTAGATACCACAATACTATATTGCAGTATTTTCTGTTTCTGGATTATCTTACTTAGCATAATATACCCAAGTTTCATCCATATAGTTGCCAGTGGCAATATCTCCTTTTAAAATGTGGAATAATATTCTTTGAAGAGATGCCTAATCAGGCCCTTAGCCCGTATGTTAATCAGCTTGTTTGTGTTTTACTTTGTTTTATTCGTTATTGGGTTGTTTAGGTACTTTGTATATTTTGAATATTAATAGAGTACCATAAATTATTTGGAAATATTTTCTCCTAATCTTTTCAGTTTGGTGATTGTTTCTTCCACTGTGCAGAAGCTTTGTAGTTTAATGTAGTCCTACTTATTTCTGCTTTTGTTGCTTGAGCTTTTGGTATGGTATCTAAAAAATCATTACTAAGGCCAATATCAAGGATGTTTTCCTCTTGTGCTTCCTTCCAGGAATTTTACGCTTTAAGGTCCTACCATGGTCTCTTATCCATAAAAGATAAAGGTCTAATTTCATTCTTTTGCAAGTGAATATTCAATTTTTCCTATATAATTTATTGAAAAGACTATCTTTTTCTCACTGTGTCTTCTTGGTTACCTTGTCAAAAACTGGTTGGCTAAATATGCGTGGATTTATTTTGGGGCTCTTTATTCTGTTCCATTAGTTTATATATCTGTTTATATTTCAGTACCGTTGTGTTTTGATTCTATAGCCTCCAGCTTTGTTTTACTGTCCCAATATTGTTTTCAATTCTTCATAGTCTTCTGTAGTTCCATATGAATTTTAGAATTATCTTTTCTATTTCTGTGAAAAAATAACCTTGGAATTTTGACAGGGATTATGTTGAATCTGAATATAGCATATTGGATACTATGGGTATTTAAACAGTATTAATTCTCCTATTCCATAAGCATAGAATATTTTTCCATTTATTTGTGTCTTCTTCAATTTTTCTCATTCATATTTCATTCTTTTCAGTGTATAGGTCCTCACATATTTGGTGAAATTGCATTTTATCCACTTCGATGCTGTTATGAATGGAATTGCTTTCTAGATTAGTAGTTGTTGTCTTACGATATTTAACGATTTACTTGCTCTTGGCCTGACTTGCAGATAAACCCTTTCAGTGACGTGACTATCTTACTCCCTTATAATCCACACAGTGCTTTCCGTGAAGGATGTGCTCAACCAGTATCTGCTGATCTAATTTCAGTGGAATTCAGTAAGATTTAGCTGGCTCATATTGCAATGCGGCCTGGCATGTTTGGAATGTGCTTGAGGACCTCACAGGGCCCAGCTTCAGCATGCTTTCTTTATCTGTATTATGCTGTTTATTCCTACAAATAACTCTTGGGCACCGCTATTTATCCTCAAGTTTACCTTAGGCCCAGAGATTAATAAACATGCCCAAGACTAGACAACTGGGGTGGAGCGGTTTTAAATCCAGGCAGTTTGGCTCCAGAGAATGTTTTTACCCACTGAGCTATATTGTCCTTCAAAAAGGCATATGTAGATGCATACTGTTTGCCAGGCAGCTTTTATGTAAACTCATTTAATCCTCACAGCAAGCCCAAGAGACTAGTACTTCTATTATCTGCATCTGACAGATGAGGGAACTAGAGTGTGAAGAAGTGAATGAGTGGTACGGCCCAGACTCAAACCGGGAGTCTTGCTTCCAACGTTATCCTCTTAATCATTATCCTTCAGCATTCTTACGAGAGTGATTGGCCGGGCAGAAGGCCAATCTTGAATCTATTTGTATAGGTTTACTTAGCTAGAGGTGGCGGATCATAGACTCTAAGAAGATATATGACTGCAGTTGCCATCAAGGCTAAAAGCACTATAGCCCTTGGTAGTTTGGGGGCTGGCGATATGCAAGGTTTCTTCCCAATCAGGCTGGAAAAATACTGCCAGGCAGGAAAAGATAGTTTGTACTTGGCTTGGCATGTGTAAAGACAGGGAGACCAAGGCCTGGGGATTTTTGTTTCTTTACAAAGGCTTGGATGCACGAGATGCAGAAGAACTGATGCAGGCACCGGGCTTCCCTGTACTCTCAGCATGCAGTGTGCAGCAGGTGGTGTGTACAGTTGGGAGCAGCCGGGTAGCAGGTTGTTCCTCGTATTCTGGCCTGCAGCAGCTTTGCAATACACAGGACAGGAAGCAGCAGAAGTGAGTACATGGTGCTTGTCTCCCCTGCCTGCCCCTGAACTCAACAGTCACTCTGCTTTCAGGTTATAAAAGAAATGGAGCATCCAACAGGTAAAAGGGAGGCTGTTCACTTGTTAGTGAGTTTGACATAGCTGAGTTTAAGAAAGAAAAAGATGTGTGAATAGAAACCAGAACTATCAGCTATAATGTACCCAAACCAATGGGATACTTTTCCTTTTCAAAATTCTTTTCTCTAGATAGGGAATAATGGGAAACTAATTCATACAATGTTGATTTGTGGCTTTGTCTTAGTTACTTTTCTCTTGTTTGCTAGGACAAAATATCCAACACCCAAAGTTAGGGGAAGAAAGGTTTATTTGGTTCACAGTTTGTAGAGGTTTCAGTCCACAATCAGCTGGGTCCGAGGCAGGGTGGCCTGGTAGACAGGCAGAAGGCAGCCACGTAAGCAAGGAATGCAAACAAGAGGGGAACCAGCTTCTTCCTGTATTTTATATCTTATCCAGGCTGCCTGGCTTTAGGGTGGGTAGCACTGCCACCCTTAGTCCTAATACCCTTAATCCTAGCATCACATCCTTGATCCCAGCAGAACCATGCCAAAGCAATCAGTAGACTAATTTAGTAATCACACACTCTGGATCCAGCTACCTCTTACCACATGAGGCTTTAGGGGGACATCTAGATACAAACTATAACAGGCTCCTTGTGAGGTAGGAGATTAGGGTTGGGGCAAACCAAACTGGGCAGAATGTGTCAGAGGCATAAAATCCCAGATGACAAGGACGTAACATAGGCTCCAAAATGACTAGGGCTCCTAAGGACTGTACACGAAACCAAGCAGAAAGTGATATTTTCAGTCCCTCGTTGGAATCTGGTGCTGTTTGCAGGACCAATCAGAAAAGTGCTCTCTTCGATCCTTCATTTACAAATGGCAGGAAGTCAAGGGAGTCTTTCCAGACAAGCCAAGTGAGTTTTTGATGAGACAATTGTCCCAATTCCTTATTCACATGAGAGAGAAGCCAATCCAGGAATTCTGGGTACAAAAGACCCCTTTTCCTTATCCTCAGGGCCT
The DNA here is from genome assembly GCA_004026905.1 of Hystrix cristata. Classification (NCBI taxonomy): domain Eukaryota; kingdom Metazoa; phylum Chordata; class Mammalia; order Rodentia; family Hystricidae; genus Hystrix; species Hystrix cristata. Next base: position 48,694 of record PVJO010012327.1, read on the forward strand.
CTGTGAGTCTGTTCACCAGGCTGGCTCTCACTCTGTATAGCACAGTTCTTTTCTACCTTCAATATACACCCTTGCTACCTTTTCTGTGTGTCTTGTCCAATTCTTTGTTCAGGACACCAAGAACCTGAAAAGAATCCCCACAGTTCCCACCATTTGGTAACACTTGGATCCAACCTGCCATTGCCCCTATATGCATTCAGCCAGGGAGTGCTGGGAAGAGTATGGAGGGTCAGGCTGCAGGCTCCTGGCTATGGACTAGGACCTCAGCAGACTACAGAGGAGACACTTGGGGGCATTTACAGATATGTGAATAGAACTACACTCAACTAGCAGGACTACTTTGAAAATTGAACAAACATAGTATCTGGCACACAGTAGGTGTTTGATAATGGGAGATGTTACTTCAGCATCACTGTGAGAGCGACTGACTGTGGCCTCGTCCTCCTTAAAGCAAGGTTGATTCGGCCAATCCAACAGGTTGTGTGGAGTTCTTTCATAAAAATTTTATTTCAAAGTATGAAATATAACATACAGAATTTATAAGATGAAATAGTAGCATAATAAAAAATCATCAAGCAAACACCTTAAAACTGCTACAATTCCTACTACCCAGGTTTTACAATAGAATACTGTCACACAGAAGTCTCCAACCCCAACCCACTGGGCCTCTTCAGATCATGTATCTGCCCCTAGCCACAAAATTTGACCTCTCTTCTTTTACAGAAATGAAAAGAAAATGAATAAACATAAACAAACAGCTTCAAACTGTGTATTTGTCTATCATTGTACATAAATACACATATGTAATATAGATAGTATATATATATATTCTCTCCATATCCAGAATACCATAGCCATATGTATATACATCTCAATATTATTGTTTGTCTGTCTTAAAGTGTTATATAAAAGGATTTGTGTTCTTTTGTGTCTTGCTTCTTTCATGCATCACTATAATTTTAAGATTCAATCACATTATTCTTTGTAGCACTAGTGTTTTCATTTCCATGGCTACATACTAGGTCTTTCTATGAATATGCTGCATTTTGTGTATTTATTTTAATGCAGACGGACATTTGGATGTTCTTTAGGTTGTGGTAATCACTGAGAATGTTGCTCATATCTATCTTGTATATGAATTCTGATACATGAGCTGTAGAGCATATGGCCAAAAAGGTAATTGCTAGACCCTGGAGTATGTTTTCACCTCAATTTCGTAGATAGTGCCAAACTCTTCCAAAGTGGTTGCACTAATTTACTCTCCATCCACGATGTACAAGGGTCACCATTACACCACACACCTTCATGGACAAATGGAATTGGTTGTCTTTACTCATTAGCCAATCCGGTAGGTGTGTAGGTGTTTTTAACTGTGATTTTAATTTTTATCTCCCTGACTGCTAAAGACATTGGATAACTTCTTCTTGTTTATTGTTCATCTGGATTTCCTCTTTTGTGGAATGCCTATTTATCTCTTTGGCCTGTTTTTAAAAGTGGATTGTTTGTCCTTATTCTTAATAAGATTTATCCAAATGGATGCTTGATCAGTCAAATTGACAAAGTGAGTAATTTTATCCCATTTGAGTTTATTACAGACTCATTCATTATAGTATAACATCGACTACATGTGTTTTCTGGAGGTTGTCGTTCATGTTTACCTTTGTTCACAGTGTTTCTTGCCATGCAGAACTTTCCTATTTTTATAAAAAAGTTCATCAATCTTTTCCTTCATGATATCTAGGATTCAGCTTTTAGGTGCCACAAATGTTAAGCCACATATAGTTTAAAATGTTATGTTAGCCATACTTTAGTAAAGAGGAAGTGAAATTATTTTAATAATAGATTTTATATTGTTAAATGTATTAGTAAATCTGTTATAGACAAATTTTACCATTTCAACATGAAATCAATATAAGAAACTATGAATAAAATCTGATGTATATTTTATACCTACAGCATGTCTCAGTTTGGATTAGTCATATTTCACGTGATTATTTCCACTTGCGGCCAGTGGCTACTATTTTAGATCAGGTCATATCTTTGCTAAGAGCAGCTTTAGCTCTGTGACTAGTTTATTTTTACAGCTAAGATCTGATACTCCCAGTGCAGGCTCAACAAAATCTCACTACTGTTGGGTGAAACTTCAGTATCTCCCAGCTCTGAGTGGCTATGGGGCAATTGTTTGGCTTACAGTTCCATCTTTTCCTCAGTTTCTCTATTTTGCTTAGCTCTTGAAGTCTTACTGCTCCCTGTCCACTTAGTATTCATCCAAAGACACAAAAGGACTTCTGCACAGACTTCTGCAACTCTTTTCCTGGGCAACTCCCACCCTTGTAGTACACACCTCTATAAATTCCATAGATCTGTCTCCCAAACTCTTCTCTGTCCCCTCAACTTAGCCAAGTGATCATCCTGTGCTTGGAGTCTCCTTCCTGCCATGTAGTTGAGAAGGTACCTCTAGGCAAGAAGTCTGGGTGATCATATAGCTTAGCTCATCAGTTTACTGTACCAGTAGCTTCTCATCACTGTGACAAAATTCAATTTAAAGGAGGAAAGTTTATTTTGGCTAAGTATTTTAGGGTCCATGGTCACTTGGCCCTTTCGCTTTGAGCCTGTGATAATACAGTACATCATGGTGGGAGCACATGGTGGAGAAGTCTCCTAAACTCATGGTAGCTGGGAGCAAGGAGAAGACCTTAATGAGGCTGAAGTCCCAATGTCCTCTTCAAGGGCTCACCCCCGGTGACCTCCCTTCCTTCCGCTCAGTCCTACCTCCTCAGCTTCTGCCTCCCAAGTTTCTCCTTGGAGACCAAGCCTTCAACACAGGGGCCTTTGGGGGACATCTCAGACCCAAATCATACACTTACTTTCTAAATGGGGGGCAGATAGATTGGAGGCTACCTCTTGATGGTCAGAAGCAGAAGTCCTACATTTTTTTAGAAAAGGTTTTGAGTTCATTAGTTTTCCTGCCAGTTTCTTCATAATTACTTTATCTTTATTAATTCTTTTTATCATCTTCCCTAATTTATTCTTTTTATAACTTCATTTATTTTTATTCTTCCTGTTTATTAGAAACATTAAGATTATGAATTTTTTCCCTGAGGGACTCCTTCTGTTATTTCCCCAGGTTTAGATGTGCAGGATAAGCAGTACTTTTGTGGTCATTGTTCTCTAGATCATTTACAATTTTGGTCTTGGTTTTCTCTTTGACTAAGAATTGTTCCAGAGGTTTAAAAGTTTTTTGAGACGGTAGAGTTTCATGTTTCAGTTTTCTGGTACTGTTACCAATTTTTAGTCATATTGCATTGTAGTTATCTGCACTGTTTATAATTTTTAACAATGTTTAAAGTTTTCATTGTAGCTTACTACATTGTCACTGTGATTTTACCATGAAATTTTGTAAACAATATGTTATTCATTTAGAGTGTAGTGTTAATTGACTTTAGATGAATGTTATCAATTTGCACATAGAACATTAAATTTACAATAACAAAATATATTTATGGTTATGTGTTTACCTTGAATGCCAGTAGATTTTATATGTACATATAGAGTATCATATTTTTGTTGTTGTTGTTTTTTGAGACAGAGTCTTGCTAGCTCAGGCTCACCTTGAACTTGCTATATAATCTAGTCTGGCCTCAAACTCATGATTCTCCTGCCTCAGCCTCTGAAGTGCCGGGCTTATAGGTATGTGGCACCATACTTGGCTAATACAATTGTATCTGAGAGAGAGAGAGAGAGAGAGAGAGAGAGAGAGAGAGAGAGAGAGAGAGAGAGAGAGAGACTTAGCGCTTTAAAAAGGTGTGAAAGTTACTAGACCATAAAACTCCAAAGATCATCTAGAATGTGTAGAATGTGAGTATATATTTGTGAAGGTCCTAGAGTGCAGTGACCCCAGAGTTGAAATGAAAAGATACCTAAGGTATTCTTTTTCCTCATTTGATTCCATTTTGTAATGAAATATGCTTAATAAAAAAAAAATACAATTAGATTACACAGACCCAGGCTGGTGCCATACTAGTCTGTTGTCAACAAATGAGAGCATTAAACAGTTTTTAACTGATCTTAAGAAAAGCAAAGGTGAAATGAAGATTTAATTCCCCTGGACTTTTCTTCAAAATGTTATTTTTCCATCTTTACTGCACGGGATGAATTTTAATTAGCTTGTTCCTCACCATTTGGCCATGCATTTGTGGTCTGTGTTTACAGTTTGGGGGAGGAAAAGTTGATAAAAGAATTGGATAGTAATGCAAATCTTGTTGAGTCGAGCAAATTGGGATTATCAAATATATTGCAGCATGACTAGCGTATTGCAGCTGGGGAGATGAGCAGTGTGAGGACTGGCGACAGAAAAAAACAAAAACAAAAACTGCCCTTTCCCAAAATGTCACTGTTCAACCTGGCACATGTTTTCCAGGTGGGTTTGATGTCTGCCTCTGGACCTTTCTGACAGGGCACTTAATCCCCTACTTGTCAGTTTCCCCATCTATAAAATGGGGCATAAATAAAATGGGGAGGGGGATAAATTATTTATGCATTTTGCAGCATCACCAGGATTAGAAGAAATGAGTTCTATCAACATGCATGGGGTGTAATAGGGCCTTGGAGAAAGACCAAGAGGAGAATTTCCAAAGAGAGATCTATGGCTGGGCCGAGGGATACTTGGGAAGTGTCTAGCTTCTTTACAGCTTTGAGGAGAAAGGGGGCCAGGGCAGTGATATATATTGGTGTGTGTACTGGATCTGATATTCAGTCTTCACATTGGTTGACTGCCGTGTTTACTTTCAGTAGGATTTTTAATCTCCTGGATTGCTCTTTGAGTGTTTTGTGGAATCCAGTTCTTTTCTATGTTGGGCATTCAAGGTTTCCATGTCTTTCCTAAGCTCCTCTATTTTTTAAATCTGTATCTGCTTTAGATTCACTGATCTTTTCTTTCACTATGGCCATCATCTCTTTAATTGCTTCTGTTTTGGTTTTGTCAAGAGATTTATTTCTGTTTTGTTACTTCTACTGCTACCATTTCATAAAATTCAGCTGGGTGGCTTTTGATTTCTTCCACCTCAATACCTGCTTGATTTGTCTTGGATGAACTGGTGGTTATGGGTTGCATCTTGCTTCTGTGTTTTCTCATTTTCTTTTCTTTATTTTCTTTTCGGTTATTTGTTTTTGGCATTGAGGCTTCTAAATTGCTTATGGCAGGTAGCTTTATTGCTAGTATCAAGACTGCTTTAGGAAATGACTACTCTTCAGAGAGGTCTTCTAGGAGTAGCTGGCTTTTGCTTTTGAGTCTGACCCAGGATCCTGCCTTTTCTGTTTATTAGGATGAAAGGTTATTGCCTGTTTGGCATAGCACCAAGTTCTTTTGTGCTGGAATAGTGCACTGATCATGACTCCGCCCCTCAGACAATCTAGAAGATTGGCACCCAAGAAAGATCAACCGATCACAACAACTATGTCACCTTGGTTAAAGTCATACGATCGGTAATAACGATAGTATCAAGCATAGCCTGGGAAATGATAAACTGTGATAACTGTTGATTTGCTGCCTTTAGCCATAGGTATCAGATTTATAGTTATATGACAGAAATCTAAGACAAATCAGAAAATCGTATACAGTAAATATCCACTCGACAGAGCAATTTTACCCTAAGGGGAGAAATTTTAAAAGAGTTAAGACAAAAATACAGAAGTAAAAGAAGAAAAAGAGATTAGAAGCAAGACTGAGGGACAAAGGAAGATAACCCAAGCCTTGGGAAACTGCTGAAGAAGACAGGAGGGAAAGAAAGAAGGAAAAAATAGAAACGAGAACAAGACAAAACAAAAAAACTAACGATAATGCTCACATTAACCAAAAAAAAATTCCAAAAACAACAACAACAACAACAAAAAAACCCAGAAGCAAAAAAAGAAAGAAACTTCTCTGTGATTTCAAGCTTATGGTTATCTCCTGGGGTCTACAGTTTTGTGGTGGTGTCCAATTTAGAGTATGACTGTTCTCACTGGTAGATGAAGGAGGCAGGCAGAGCCCAGATCCATGCTGGATAATCCCTGCAATCCTGCAGTAGGATTAGGGTGAGGTGCCAGGGGTTCTGGTACTTTGAGTTCCACAGAAATTCAGGCTGATCCTGGCCTTTGGTCATGGGGTTGGGGTCTGAGTCGTTTAGCTTCTAACACCCTGTGTGTCTTGCTGGCCTGACCATGGCTCCCCACCCCTGGATGTCTTCTGTGGCTGTCCCTCACCCAGTCACTGTGGTAGTTTAACACTAGGAGCCCTGAGATGAAGCCACCCAACCTGTGGCTGCTCTGAGTCCCAGGTTCAGCTGACCTCTCCCTAAAATGGCTCCAACCATGCATTGTCTCCAGGGTACACAGCAGTCTCTTGGACTGTAGTCATTCACCAGCTGTTGTGACACAGCTGGTGTCACAGCATACACTGCTCTGATCCACTGGTGCATTTCTCCCTGGAGGCCTCTGGAGTCACCCACTTTCACTATGTCCCTGTACATTCAATCTTCCTTTCTTACAAAGCTATGAGCCAGGAGCCTGGCGAGAAAGAGCAGACTGCCCCTTCCTTTTTCTGTGTTGTGGTCTGTCTCTCTATTTTCTCTGTGGGCTCTAATTTTCCCTTCAGATCTTTCCTGGGTCCTGGGGCTCCACTTCCCTCCTTCTTTTCTTCTCCAAGTTGTTATTTTCCAGTGTCTGGATTCTGAATCTTGGTGAGGTTGGTTCGTTGCTGCTTACTGCTCCATCATCTTCCCAGAAGTCTGTGTGTCCATAGAGGTGAGGAAGTCTGTGGATCTGACCTAGACCTTCTTTGTTACTTTTTTTGTTTTTTTTGTTTTTTGAGACAAGGTCTCACTATTTAGTTCAGGCTAGCCTTGAACTCACTACATAGTTCAGGCTGGCCTTGAATTTACAGCGATCCTCCTGCCTCAGCCCCTGGAGTGCTGGGATTATAGGTGTGTACCACCATGCCTGGTTTAGACGTTCTTGGTGGTTTGGGACAGTAAACAACCAGGGATTTTTATAGAGGAGCCCATTCAGGATTCTAACTGGAGTCAGGAAAATTTAGAGCCCAGCCTCACCTCCCATCTTGTTGCTCTAGAACCTTCGTGGAAATAGAAGGACACTTAGCTAAGAATAGTGCACTGATAGGAAGGAAATCAGTTACGAGTTTCTCTGCCAGCAAGAAGGGCAAACAAATAGTATATGAATGAGGAGGGGAAGCCTCCAGCAAAATACCTTATTTAGGGTGCCA
>PVJO010012328.1:0-55885 GCA_004026905.1 Hystrix cristata
TTCTGGAGTGAGATGGTATCTTAGTGTTGTTTTGATCTGCATCTTTTGAATGACCAATGATGTTGAACATTTTTTCATATATTTATTTGCTATTTTTATTTCTTTGTCTGGGAAATGTTTATTCATTTTAGATGCCCATTTTTGGATTGGGTCTTTAAATTTGGGAGGTTTGATTTTTTTTGAGTTCTTTATATATTCTAGATGTTAGACCTTTGTCTGAGGGACAGCTGGCAAAAAATTTTTCCCAGTCTGTGGTTTTTCGTCCTACTCTATTAGTAATCTCTTTTGCTGTGCAAAAGCCTCTTAATAGGATGTGGTCCCAAGCATTGATTCTTTGTATTGTTTCCCATGCAGTCTGGGTTCTGTTCATAAATTTTTTTCCAACCCTATGTCTTCGAGAGTTCTTCCTATTTGATTCTACAGGAGATTTAGTATATGTGCTGCCGAAGCGAGCACTATTCTCCAAGAGATTTAGTGTTTCTGTTTTAATGTTTAGATCATTGATCCACTTCGATCTTAGCTTAGTACATGGTGAGAGACATATATCTAGTTTTAGTTTTCGGTATGTTGTAAGCCAATTTTTCCAGCACCATTTATTAAAGAGGCTATCGTTCTTCCAGTGAGGGTGTTTGGCTCCTTTGGTGAAGATGAGGTATTTGAGTGTGTTTGGAGTTATTTCTGCATCTTCTAGCCTGTTCCATTGGTCCTCGGGTCTGTCTTCGTGCCAATACCATGCTGTTTTTATCACAGAAGCTTTATAATATAATTTCAAGTCAGGGACTGTGATGCACCCTGCTTTATTCCTGTTGCCCAGAATTGTTTTTGCTATTCTTGGTCTCTTCTGGTTCCAGATAAATTTCATGATTGCCTTTTCTAATTCTGTGAAGTATGTTATTGGTATTTTGATTGGAATTGCATTAAATCTGTATAGTAATTTAGGAAGTATGGCCATTTTCACTATGTTGGTTCTTCCTATCCATGAACATGGGATATCTTTCCATTGTCTGAAATCCCTTTCAATTTCCTTTTTTAGAGTACTGTAATTTTCAATGAAAAGATCTTTTACTTGTTTTGTTAGATAGACTCCTAAGTATTCACACTAAATGGTCAGAAACTTGAAGCTTTCACACTAAAATCTGGAACAAGACAAGGCTGTCAACTATCACCACTATTATTCAATATAGTTCTAGAAACATTAGCCAGACCAATCAGGCAAGAGAAAGAAATAAAAGGAATAACAATAGGAAAGGAAGAAATTAAGCTATCGTTATTTGAAGATGACATGATACTCTACATAGAAGACCCCAAGAATTCCACCAAAAAACTTCTAGGTTTAATAACCAAATTCAGTTGCATAGCTGGATACAAAGTCAACACCCAAAAGTCAATAGCATTCCTATATACCAATAACAAACTCACTGAGAAAGAAATAACAGAAGATATTCCTTTCACAATTGCGTCCACATTTGGTTTTTTTATGCTTTACATTGTATATCTGGGTCAAAGGTGTATAAGACTCACTTTGTCGGATTTACAAACGAATCCAACTTATGAACATTCTACCAAAACAGAACTCATTCGTAAGTCACGGACTTAACTGTATTAATTTTCTAGGGTTGACATAACAAGATATAGGTAATTTAAACAACAGACATTTATTTTCTTACAGTTCTGGGGGCTAGAAGTCCAAGATAAAGTGTCAACAGTGTTGGTTTCCCTTGAGGCCTTGCTCCTCAGCTTATAGATGGCCATCTTCTCTGTGTCTTCCCATGGTCATCTGTGTGTGTGTGTGTGCACACGTGTAATGTGCGTGTGTGTCCAAATCTCTTATGGGCCATCAGGCAGATTGGATTAGGGCCCATTCACACAGGAGTCTTTAGGTGGTGTGCTTTTGTGCCCTTACGGAGACCATGGTCTCTTCTTCCTCTTTTTCACTTCTTGCCATGAAGTGAGAAGCTCTGCTCTACCACGTGCTCCCTCCCATGATGTACTGTGGCACCACAGGCCCAAAACCAACAGGGACAATCAGTCATGGACTGGGACCTCCAAAACTGTGAGCCAAAATAACACTTTTCAGAAATTTATTATCTCATGTATTTGTCATAGTAACAGAAAGCTGGCAAAAACATGCACCTTGGACAACACTGAGCATTATTAGCAAGAAGCCTAGAAATGTGTGAAGTGAGTACTTGTGGGGAGACCAGGACTTATTCATTAGGCATGCACTGTGCTTAGGGGCCCCTGAAAATGTTTTAATTTAAAATCAGAGGGGAAATAACGAATGTAATACTGAATACATAATAATGATTCAAACTTGTATTGTTTTTTTTGGCTTTTTAATGCTTGCCAGGTAGGTGATCTATCACTGAGCTAAATCTCCAATTCCTTATTTATCACATTTTAGGTAGGAAGGGCTATGATTTTCTTCTCTTCACATTTTTGCCTGTCTTTGGTATGAATGTAAAGTGGCCTTCTAGAATTAATTATAAAGTGTTCCTCCTACTTTTGGGAAGAGTTTGAGAAGTGGTGTTAATCTTTTAATGTGTAGTAGAATTTTTTGTCAGTGAAGCCATCTGGTCCTTAGCTTTTCTTTCTTGGAAGTTTTGTTTTGTTTTTTTTTTTTAACAGATTTTATTTTTTAGACTAGTTTGACATTTAAGACAGATTTAAATGTAGGGTTCTCCTATACATCTTACCTCCACAGAAGTACAACTTACTCACTATCAACATCCTTGACCAGACTGGTGATATAATCTGTAAACCTACATCAATAGATCATTACCACCCAAAGTTCACACTTCACAATAGTTCATTCTGTGGGTGTACTACATTCTGTGGTTTTGGACAAATGTATAAATGACGCATGTTCAAGGTAATAGAAACATACACAATAGTTTCACTGACCTAAAAATCCTTTGTACCCCACCTATTCATATCTCTTTTCCCACTAAGTCCAGAAAATACTGTTCTTTTTACTGTCTCCACAGTTTTGCCTTTTACAAGATGTTATGAAGATGGAATAATACAGTGTACTACCTTTTAATAATATTGAGTCTTTGTATCCATGGAGATGGAACATCTCCGTAGTCATTTTTTTTGTCTTCTCTGTATTCATTAGTTGTTTGATTTCTTTAATCAGTTTTGTAGTTTTACTCATATATATGTCTTGTATACATTTTGTTAGATTTACAGCTAAAAAAAAATCAATGAAATGTTTCATTTTGGGGTTATTAATGTAAATGTGTTGTGTTTTTATTTATTTATTTTTGTTTGTTTGATTGTTTTTGTGCCAGGGATCAAACTCAGGGCCTTGTGCTTGCTAGGCAACCACTCTAACCACTGAGCTAAATCCCAGTCCTAGTGTTGTGTTTTTAATGTCAATTTCACTGGTTCATTGCTGGTTTATAGAAAAGCAACTTACTTTTGCGTATTGTATCCTGCAGTCTTGCTATAATTACCTATTAGTTCTAGGTTTTGTTGCTGTTGCTGATTCTCAGATTTTCTACATAGGCAATTATATCACCTATAAAGACAGTTTTACTTCTTCCTTCCCAATGTATACCTTTTCTTTTTGCCCTATTGCATTAAGCTAGAACTTCCAGTACAATGTTGAAAAGAAGTGGTGAGAGGAGATATCCTTGTCTTGTCACTGATCTTAGGAGGAAAACTTAAGTTTCTCACCACTCATTATGATGTCAGCTCTGTCTTTCACAGACATTATTTAAAAAATTTAGGAAGTTCTCCTCTATTCAAAATTTACAGAGATGACATTTTTGTTGCCGCTTCTTTTTAAAACAATAATTGTTGGATTTTGTCAAATCCTTTTTTCTGTGTCTATCGAATCTCCTAAATCAGATTTTTCTTCACTAGCCTGTTTATATGATGGTATTAATTGACTTCCCAATTGTGAGTCAGTCTTGTATATCTGGCTAAGTGTCTGTTGATTACAGTATATAATTCCCATTTAATGTATTTTTATTCAATTTCCTAATACTTTGTTGAGAATTTTTGCATCTTCATGAGAGATAGCATGAATAATATAATATAATATCTTTGATTTTGGTATTAGGATAATGTTCACTTCACAGAATGAGTTAGAAAGTTTTCCTTCTATTTCTACCTTCTGGATAAGATTTTAAAGAATTGGTATAATTTCTTCCTTAAATGTTTGGTGTAACTCACCAGTTAACAGATCTGGGCCTAGTTCTTTTTGCCTTGAAGGTTATTAACAATTACTTTCTTTAATAGATATAGGCATACTCATATTACCTATTTCTTCTTTTGTGGGTCTTTGTAGATTTTGTCTTTCAAGAAATGGGTCCATAACTCTAGGTTATCACATCTGTGGACCCAGACTGTTCAAAATATTCTATTATCTTTTTGATGTCCATGTGCTCTGCAGTGATGTCTCATCTTTCTAGTATTAGTACCGTTTTTTTTTTATTAATTAGTATGGCTAAATGTTTACAGCCCCACCTCTTTTGTTGTATTGGGGATCAAATCCAGGGGTACTCTGTCACTGAGCTATGCCCCCAGTTCTTCCTACCTTCCTTCTTCTTCTTCTTCTTCTTCTTCTTCTTTTTTTTTTCTTTTACTAGGGATTGAATCCAGGGTCTTCACAGTAAGCTACATCCCCAACACTTTTTATTCTGAGGGAGAGTCTTACTAATTTGTCCAGCCTGGCTTTTATTAGTACATGCTTTTAGTATATGTTTACATTTCTTGTGGCCAATTGGTACATGTACAAAATACACTTTAGTTTCTTTCTTCATCCCCTTTCCTTTCCATACCTCACCCTTCAAACTATCTCTTGATCCCACTGCCCCTTTTTTGTACATGTTTACAAAACATAACGTTTACATTCCTTGTGTGGAGTAGGTACATGTACAAAACACATCTTAATTTATTTTTCCATTCCCTTTTCCTCCCTTCCCTCCCCCTTCCTCTCATCTCTTAATCTCCTTCCCATCTGAGAAAGCTCTGTCTCCCTACTTCCTATTATCTATCTTGTATTCTGCTCTTTATACTTTGGGTTTCTCAGAAAGAAACTATGCAACATTTAATCTTGTGTGTCTGATTTATTTCACCTAACATTATGGTCTCGAGGTGCATCCATTTTCCTACAAATGACTCAAAGTTTATCTTTCTTTATGGCAGAGCTGTACTCAATTGTGTGAAAATAATGCTTTTTCTTTATTCATTCATCTGTTGATGGACATATAAGCTGCGTCCAAGATTTAGCTATTATGAACTGTACTGCTATAAACATGGGTATGTGTGTATCAGTATAATGTCATGTCATTAATTCTAGTGGAAGAGTCCTAGAAGGGGAATAGCTGGGTCAAATGGAGTATCTAGTTTCAGTTTTTTGAGGAATCTCCATAGTGATTTTCAAAGTAGTATCAATTTACACTCCTACCAACAGTATAGAAATGTTCCTTTCTCCCTGAGGTCTCACTAGCATTTGTTATTATGTGATTTCTTGATGGTTGCCATTCTTTCTGGAGTAAGACAGATTCTCAGTGTTGTTTTAATTTATATTTTTCCAGTGGCCAGCAATGTTGAGTATTTCTTGATGTATTTATTGCCCATTTGTACTATACTTCTTCTGTGAAGTATTTATTCATTTTACTTGCCCATTTTTTGAGTGGGTCTTTTATTTTGGGGCATCTAATTTTTTTGAGTTCTTTATATATTCTAGATATGAGTCCTCTGAAGTACAGTTGGCAAATTTTTTTCCCATTCTGTAGGTTCCATTTTTAATTTAATTTGATTCTTTTGTGGATTTTTGGTTTTATTTCCTATGCAACTGGGGTTCTATTCAGAAAGTCCTCGCCTACACCTATGGCTTGAAGTTCTACCTGTCTTGCCTTCCAACAGGTTAAGTATTTATTTTAACATTTAGTTCTTTGATCCATTCTGATTTTAGTTTAGTACATGGTGAAAGACATGGGTCTAGATTCAGTCTTCTAGTGGATGGTCTTCTATGAGGGATAGTCAATTTTTCTAACGCCATTTATTAAAGAGGCTTTTATTTCCCCTCCAGAGTATGCTTCTGGCCTCTTTAACAAAGATCAAATAGTTGGGTGTGCTTGGGATCGTTTTTGGATCTTGTATTCTGTTCCATTGATCCTTCTGTCTAGTTTTGTGCCAAGGCCACGTTGTTTTCATCACTGTAAACTTGTAATATAACTTCAATTCAGGGATTGTGATAGCTCTCACTTTGCTCGTTACCCAGGATTGCTTTTCCTATTCTGGGTCTCTTCTTGTTCCACATGAGTTTTACGATTGTTTTCTCCAGATCTGTGAATGCTGTTGAATTTTGATTGCAATTTTGGAAGTATGGCCATTTTGACTATATTGTTTTTGCCTATCCAGGAATGGGGGTTATTTCTCCATTTTCTGATGTCCTCTCTGATTTCCTTTTACCAAGTGCTGTAGTTTTCACTGTAGAGGCCTTTCACTTCCTTAGGCTAATTCCTAAGTTTTTAATTTTTCTTGACCAACCATACTGCTTCTGTTGTGAATGGTTTTTTTTCCCCTAATTTACTTCTCAATAGGTTATTAATGTACAGGCATGCTACTGATTTTGGTGTGCTGATTTTGTATCCCGTTACATTACCAAATTCGGTTATTAATTCTAAGAGTCTTCTGGTGGATTTTATTGGATCTTCTACATAGAGGATCACATTATTTGCAAATAATGATTTCACTTCTTCCTCTCCTATACATACTCCTTTTATTTCTTTTTCTTACCTAATTGCTCTTGCTGATTAGAGTACTATGTTGAACAGAAGCAGTGATAGTGGACATCCTTGTCTCATTCCTGATTTTAGAGGACAAGCATTCAGTTTTTCTCCATTTAATGATGTTGGCAGTGGGTATGTTATAAGTTTTTTTTATCAGATTGAGATAAGGTCCTTCTATACTTACTTTCTTCAGCATTTTTATAACAAATTGATGTTGGATTTTGTTAAGGGCTTGTTCTATTGAGATGATCATGTGGGTTTTGTCCTTGCTTCTGTTTATGTTATGTGTTACATTTATTGATTGTGTATGTTGAACCATCCTTGCATCCCTGGGATGAAGCCTACGTGGTTGTGATGTGTGACCTTTTTGATGATTTGTTACATTCTGTTGCCAGTATGTTGTTGAGGGTTTTTGCTGCTATATTCCTTAAAGAGATTGGTCTCTAGTTCTCTTTTTTGGTTAGATCCTTGTCTGGTTTTGGAAATCAGGACAATGCTGGCTTCCAGGAATAACTTTGGGAGTATTCCTTCCCTTTCAACTTAACTAAAAAGCTTGAGGAGTATTGGTGTTAGAACTTCCCAGAAGTTTTTATAGAATTCAGCAGTGAATCCATTTGGAGCTGGGCTTTTCACAATTGGTAGGTGTTTTTAAAATACTGATTCAATTTCATTGCCTGTTACTGAATTATTCAGGGTTTCTGTAACTGAACTCTTTATTATTATGTAATAGCATTTTTATCTCAGATAATGCTCCTTGCTCTAAAGTCTGCTGCCTGAAATTAAGGTAGCTAGACTCACTGCTTTTGGTTAGTGTTAGCAGTCACCTTTCTCCATTCCTTTTCTATCATCCATCCATCTATCTGTCTGTCTGTCTGTCTGTCTATCTATCTATCTATCTATCTATCTATCTATCTATCTATCTCTAAAGTAGATTTCTGGCACACAACATTTAGTTGGGTCTTGTGTTTTGATCCACTCTATCTTTCAATTAGTGTATGTAGACTATTGACATTTAAAGTGGTAATTTACACAGTTGGAATATCAACTGTTATTTTGTTTGTTGTCCATGTTGTTTGTTCCTATTTTTGTTTTCTACTGATTTTTTGTCTTTGTTTTGCTTTGTGTGGTTTTAACTGAGCATTTTATGTCTTAGTCTGTTTAGGCTGATATAACAAAATACCATTGACTGGGTGTCTTATCAACAGTACAAATGCATTTCTCAGAGTTCTGGAGGCTGGGAATATATTGTCAAGGGTTTACAGACATGGTGTCTTGTGAGGTCCTCTTCTTGGCTCATATACAGCTGTACTTTCACATGGTAGAGTGAAATGTGACATATTCATTCATATTTCCATCCTTTCTCTCTGTAACACCCCCCACATCCCACTACTAGGGATTGAACTCAGGGGCATTCTACCACTGAGGTACATCCCCAGACCTTTTAAACACTTTTGAGAGGTCTTGCTAAGTCGTCTAGACTGGACTCAAACTTGCAACCCTCCTGCCTCAGCCTCTTGAGTATGTGAGGTCTCTTTTGTAAGGGTGCTTTTTCCAACCATGAGGGCTCCATTCTCATGACATAATCACCTCCCAAAGAGTCCCACTTCTTCATGTCATCACCTTGGATATTAATATTAAATCTATAGGCTCAAGAATAATCTTGGTGGGTGTGGCGGTGCACACCTGTAATCCCAGCTTTGGGGAGGCTGAGGCAGGAGGATTGCCATGAGTTTGAGGCCAGCCTGGGCAAGGCCAACCTGAATTACATAGTGAGACTCTGTCTCAAACTAAAAAAAGAAAAAAATCTTTGGCTCAATGCTGTATTCTCTGGGCCCACTACAGTTGTACTTTCAGAATACACTGGCTGGCAGCCCTGCCTCAGAGGCCAACCCCATCCCCTGCAGTGGTTCTTTGCAGAGGTCCCACCTCCACAATAGCTCTGTGCCTCAGCCATGAACCCAAGGTTGCACTGGAACCAAGCACTGGTGGTTCTCTCTCTGGGGTCACAGGGACAGTCCTACTTCAATGGCCTCACTGGGCATGAGTCCACTGGTGGCCCGTCCTTGCAGCAATCCTCTGCCTGGACTTCACGGTCTCTGCAGCATCCTTTGAATTTTAGGTGAATGGAGCCACACATCCACAGTGTTGCATTCTGGGCATGTGATGGAAAGGGCAACACTAATGATTTCCAAAATACTTTTGGGGTCATTCTTCCACTGCCTTGGAAAATATACTCTGGCTTCTGTTTATAGATGGCTGACTAGTCTCACTCTCTTGATAAATCTCCAGATGCCTAAATGGTATCTGGGTCTCTCCAAGTTGGCTGATCACACTAACCACCTGATCAAAGGGTGAATTGCCCACCCAGGCCAAACAGGCTTTCTCATTTTTTCCAGTGTGGACAGGTGATGTTAGGTTATTGATTTCAGCTCTCTTCTACTTAGGTGATATCTTTGTTGATCGACAGGTTATTAGAAAATACTTTTTTCCCACATTTTTTAATCTTCCAAATTGCATCATTTTTTGGTTTTTTTCTTTCTTTATTTAGGGTGCTAGGGATCAAACTCAGGGCCTTGTGCTTGCTAGGCAAGCATTCTACCACTTGAGCTAAATCCCCAACCCTTTTTTGAGACAAGATCTTGCTGTGTAGTCAGGCTGGCCTTGAACTCATGGCGACTTTCCTGCCTCAGTCTCCCAAGTGCTGGGATTTCAAGCATGTGCCACCACACCCAGCTCTTCTAATTTTATTCCACTGTCACTGGAGAATATAAATTGTATGATTCCAATTTTAAATTGACTGAGATTTCTTTTTTGATTTAACGTATGTTCTATCTTGGAGGATGTTACATGTTCATTTAGTAAGAATGTATTTTGCTATTGTTAGATGGGGTGTTTACAGATGTCTATTTTAAGCTAGTCGGTTTATAGTGCTGCTCGGATCTGACTTGTTCTATCCATTATTGAAAGAGGAGTATAAAACTTTCCAACTATTACTGAATTTCCTATTACTCCCTTTGACTCTGGCAGTTTTTACTTCATGTATTTTGGGGCTCTTTTGTCAGATGCATGCATGTTTACATCTTCTTGGTGAATGGACATTTGCCATTGTATACTGTCCTTTGTCTCTCATAGCAATTTTTGTCTTCAAGGCCATTTGGTCTGATATTAGTACAGCCACTCCTGCTCAGCTACTGTTCACATGGAATATCTTTCTCTATACTTCTATTTTTAATTTGCTTGTGTCTTTAAATATAAGGAGAGTCATCTCCAAGCACAGAGCTGGATCATGAGATGCTAAATGCAGTTTGGTGGTTGGATCTCTCAAAACTCCAGGTCTCTACTATATGCTTCCATTTATTAGTACAGATGACCTGCACTGACATGGTCGTGGTGTCACTCCAAGGAGGAATGGTGTAGAGAGCACCAGGGCTTTGAGGAGCTGTTCTCATTTGCTGCTTGTCTGTGTGCTGACTACACTAGATTCAACTTGCAGCCAGGGGGCACTTTTGTTTGCATATATGTGTGCAGTACTTCACAAAACCCTTAAGCAATGCCTGATTCCTTCCCTGAGTGAACCATGACAACAGGATGGTGGTGGCTGGGAATGGAATACTTAACGTCCGTGGTTCTCTCTTTCCAGGAGGCCCATACACAGGGCTTTGCTGCGGTAGGCACTGTGGCACTGCCTCTTCCTGCTTTCCGGGAGGAGCACCTCCATGTGCGGAGATGCTTTCACCCCAGGGCCTGGACTCAAGAAGTCAGGCTCTTGGATGAATGAGTAGAACGCACAGGAAATTTCAACACATAACAACATAGCCCCTTCCAGTTCACTGTGTGGACACGCTGGGAAGAGAGAGAACATGGAGATGAACCTGATGTGGGATATGTTTTGGGAGGCTATGTTGGCAGGAGACCCAGTGGCTCACCAGGGCTGGCAGAAGGGCCTCACTGGTGTGTGTGTGAAGTTAAACACATCTGAAGCACTCCTGGGGGCTCAGGGAGCTCCGTAGCCACCAGTTACAGAGCTGTGTTCACTGTGTGCAAGTCTGGCCTGTACACTAAGATATGTGTACATCCCTAGAGGCAAATTACTCTTGAATAAGAAGCTGACTTAAAATTATACTTCCCAAAGGATAAAGGCTCAGCTTCTTGGCCCGTACCTGAGGCCTCAGGGTAATAATGATCATGGTATTAGTCAGAATCACACGATTAACAATTATTCTGCTGCAAGCCAGATGGCAAGGCTTGATGGAGCTGCAGTGACTTCTAAGAGGGACTACTGCCTTCAGCTTACAGCAAACCTGAGTCAGCCAGGGTCAGCCAGCTCCTGGCCAGTGGTGACCCAACCAGTCAGTGAGTAGGTTGGCTACCAAGCCTGTGCCGCTCTTTCCAGCCCCAGAACTTGCCAGACATTGGGGTGAAACTCTTACAGGGAGGTGGAAGGTGAGAGGGAGTGGAATCTATCCCCTCTTGGACTAGAAGACCACACAGGCTTGCAGGGTGCTACAGGGGCTGGGGTCCCACCTGTTGCTCCCAGGCTGTTGTTGCACTCTGAAATGGAAGACCCAGAATAGGAAGCACTGAAGGACCCAGAAGGCAAGGGGTGCAGGCTCACCATCTGGATGCTTGTATGAATCACTTACCTTGAAGAGCAGAAGTGAGCCAGGTGGCTGTGGACCACACACACAGGGGAAGTAGGGCTGTCTCACGGGCTCTGCTGCCTCACGTTGCCCTCCACTTTAGGGCTCTCCCTTCAATCTTTTTCTGGGACTCTGGGACAACAGTCTTTTTTTTTTTTTGAGACGGAGTTTTGCTATGTAGTTCAGGCTAGCCTTGAACTCACTATGCAGCCCAGGCTGGCCTTGAACTTGCAGCAATCCTCCTGCTTCAGCCTCCCAAGTTCTGGGATTACAGGCATGTGCCACCACGCCAAGTAACAGTTTTTTATTCAACCAAAAAAACATCGTGATCTGAAAACAGGTCATTGTAGCTGCTACTAATAAAGAGGGATGGGACTGTCAGCAGAAGGAAGCTCCAAAGGGGCAAGACCCTCAGCAGAAGAAGGTATCCTTGGCACAAGACCTTGGCCTGAGACACCTGTAGAGGGAAGCCTGGGTGGGTAAGGCTGTCAAAAACTGGCCAGAGTGCACCCTGGTACCTACTGTCCTATTTTCTCACACACATGACCAATCACTTCAATGTGCCCAATGTATCTTGGTACACATTCCTACAGTTAAATCAGTGTTAGTGTTGATGTTGATGAACAGGTAAGCTTTGTGGCCTGAATCTATTCACTCCTGGGCTCAGGGAGCAAGACTTTGGCCAGCACAGGATTCTACATCATCCAAACTACTGCTTCTAAGCCAGGACAGCATAAGCTACTTGTGGTTTTTTTTTTTTTTTTTTTTTTTGCTACTTGTGGTTTTAATCCACGTAAGCACGATGTATCCTGACCACCTAGCTGCTGGGTATTTGGACCTGTGAGGGACCTGGGGTGTGGCCTGTGCATCTCCTCCTCTCCCCTCCAGATGTTTCTGGTTCCCACCATCAGGGGTATCCAATGGGCTGAGGCACTGCTGGAACCACAGTCATCTTCATCAGGGGTCAAAGCAACCACAGAGAGCAAGCCGTGTGCTTTGTCTTTTTATTACTTTTTATTTATTGGTCCTACCAACGAGACTCTTTACCCAGGCCCACTGTTCCTATGTGTGCTGGCATTGTAGACATTCATACCACATGTCTGTGTCTTCAGAGTCTCAATTATTTTTCTTTCCTATTCCTTTTCCATGCTCTGCCTCATTTTCTCAGAAATTGAAGGCATTTGCTTATTATTAATTTTTTTGTTTGGGTCTGTGTAAAGGTTTCTTGGCAGGAGAACATGCATATGACTTTTAAAATAAAGACCAACATTCTGACACTAAGGTAATGCACAGAAAAAAATACAGTACATAGACATTGCAAATAAATACCCCATACAGATGAAGTTATCTCAAATGTAACAATATTTTTTATGAATCAACACTGTAACAGAAGGTAAAAACAGGAGTCCCAACAATTAGGAATAAGAAATGCTCATTCCAGGAAACAGAATTCTTCAATTCTTATAATTTATATCACTATAATTTGTCCTTTTTTTGGAGGATGGAGGACAGTTTTTCTTCCTCCACTAGTACCAATTTGACCACACCCACAAACCTCACTCAGCAAACACAACAGGATGCAGACCCGGTTTGCTAAGGAGCATTAATGAGTTCTGTTTCCTGAAATTAACAGTGATTAGTTACACCAAGCAAGAGGAGATATAGTATCTTGTTTTCACATTTGCAAAGAATACTATGGCTAACCCTCATCCCCCACTCACATGTCAACCGACCGCGCCGGCTCTGACGCCCTCGGCTCTTCACGAACGTGGTGTTCTCTTCACAAACGTGGTGTTCATACAGCTTGCTTAGCTTGTCCTAGTAAGTCCATTTGGTTCCCAAAGCACACTCAAGGTTTTGTGTTTGTTTTTGTTTTCTAAGCCCCTGAATTTGCAAGTAAAGAATCACTGACTAACAGAATTTTGCACAATTACTGTTTTCTTTCCCTCAATGAAGATGCCCAGGTCCAGGTGTGAGGCGAGTGCCCCTTCCACCTGTTGGTCCACACTGGCCTTCAGCATTCCCAACTAGCTCTTCACTGCCCATTTTAGAGAAATGACTTTGCTGGGACACCTCCCTTAACTGATGAAGGCACTACTGGCAATGATTACTAACAAAAAGGCGTTGAAATAGAACACCCTAAAAATCGACAACTGTAGAATTTTCTAAGTGTACCATAATTTGGCACAACAACCAGAATAACAAAACAATTCCAATTTGGAATTTCACTGGTACAGTTGTATAAAATTCTGTTAATCAGTCATGCTTCACAATATCCTAAAACCCAGAAAATTCTGGAATTTGTAGGTAATACTACTTATTCAATAATTTATCTTTTTTTTCAAGTGCCTGTTACTATTTTAACCAGAGCAAAGGTCAAGTTTTCTTCTTGTTACATTGAACTATTCCTAAGAATAATAATAATACAATATGAAAAACCCCAGAATTGGAATACCCTGGATTTCTTAATGAACATGGCATTTAAATTCGGTAATTTCAAACATGAACCATAATGCCGTATAATCTAAAAGACTGCTGAACCACAGCGTGGATATACTTAGCTGAGCTCCTCGCTGGGCCAAAGCCTCATCTCCAGTCTAGAGCTACACACTATGGAGCACACAGCCCGGCCTTGTGCTGTTGCCAGATCAACACGCCAGAGCTAAGACAGACAGCTACAGGACCACGCACACAGACCACGGCGTCTGAGACCATCTCTAGGAGAGAAATTGAGGAAGCAAATATAATATCAAAATATCAAAAGTGCACAGGTTGATCGGATTAAAAAAAAAGGAACGTGTGTAATAAGGAGACCCCTGTGGTGCGTGCTCCAGCGGGCTCCTAATGAGCCTGGTGGTGGCTGTGGAAGCGGGGTTCTTCGGCCCTACAGAGGCCTTTCCAAGCAGCAGCTCACGGCATTCTCAGTATTAAAGCTTTTTCTCCTCCCATTAAAAACTTGGGGAATGCTATTTTGAAAAGAATTGCAGTGGCATATCCAAAACGATTCTAAGTGGACTTTTTAGGTTACCCTTCACATGGGCCACGGGAGGGGAGGGAGAGACTGCAGTGTGACAGGGCCGGGTGGCCACATCCTCCCAGCAGCTACTCTACAGCTGAAAATGGGAGAAAACAAGACAGCATTAGAAACAGCCACCTGTGGCTTCCCGCTCACTTGACAACTAAATTCTCATCGTGCTGGGAGTGTGCGAGTCTGTTAGCTGGCAGAGGAGACCTGCACATGTGTTAGGGGGGCCAGTGGCTCTGAGGGACTGAAAAGCCCCTTACAGGTACAAGAAAAGCTGCGTGCTGGCCTAGTGAAGAGAGAGCAAGGTAAGAGGGGGAGCAGGCATGCAGGCAGCATCCCCAGGATGGATGTACACACCCATGGCCTGGCCTACATTCCTACTGTTCTGCACCATGCACTGCCTGTAGTCTGGAGAAGACCTAGTCACCTTCGGCACCAACGGAAAGAGGGAGACAGACAGCCATGTGTGGGACAACATGGCTCTGTGTGGTTTAACAACGTCAACCTCCTTTCTACAGGGAGACAGGTAAGCAGCTATCGGCAGAGCGGACAGCAGCCTCGGGCCTACTGCCCACGGGACTCGGGAGGGAAATACTGAGAAGGGTTCTGCTTCAGCGTGTGTGAACTCAGACGCCTAATGCCACAGTTCTGGTATGGATGAAGCCTCTGAGAAACAGGGGAGCCCTTGGCTGACTCTTCTCTTTCTGGCACTCCCAAATTGCACTAGAGAACCACCCACATCCTCCCTGCCAGCTCTGGGAACTAGCTCTGGGCCCTGGCCATGCCCTCCCATCATGCACTCAGCTCTGCTACCACTGTGGGTGTCCAGGAATTCAGCAAGCCTGCTGGCCACTTAGACTTCAGGCTGTGGTTCTCCAAGCCCTGCTTCTTCAGGTTTGAAGCCCTTTGGGAGGAAGGCCTCAAAACAGGTGGCTAGGTTACCCAAGTATGAAAGGACGGGCTTCACACTGAGGAACAAGGTCTGGCCAGGCACTTGGAACACTTTTCTCATTAAAAAAGGAAGCCCTTGACCTCAGGCCCTACCAATTTGTCACCTTCCAGGCCAGCAGACCAGATCGCAGCTCGCAGAAACAAGACACTGGGGCTGCTGAGCTCCATGCTCCTGGGGTACAGGCAGCAGTGTGCAAGTCTCATTTGCAGAATGCAGGAGCTCAGGACCACTCTTCTCTAGGTCTGGGGATGTCTGTACTTTTGTCCTCAATGTGACTTATAATGAGATCCTGCACAAACTAAAACGTAACTCTTTCCATAGAACTCTGCCAACCACAGAGCCATCATCTGAGGCTCAACCTGTGATGCACACTGGAACCTTCTAAAACCACTTGCAGGTGCTGACGTTACACACATGCAAGGAACATGCAACTTTCAACTCAGGTTCTGTCCCTCTGTGAGTGCTAAGGGAGTGGACAAGGACTCTTTCCCTAGGGTGTCTGGGGCCCCGGGAGACACCGCCACATGTCTGTCTTCTGCTAGGGTATACAGCTCTATCCCCACCTGTGACCCCTTAAGATAGCAGCTGACACAGGTGCTCCTGAGGGGACTGTGGAGTAGGGAGTGACACAAACTCAGAGGAGCGTCCTGGTGCCAATCATGCCCCACACTGACACTCAGCTAGAATCCTGCCCTCTGTGCATTAGTCACGTTAAGACTGGCCTAGCACCACTGTCCCGCCGCTGCCGGGTTAGTTGAGGTGAAGCAGACGTTAGCTGCAGCGCGCGGCGCCCCACAGCCCTAATCACAGTAAATGCTGTGCTTTTCGCTGCAGAACACTTGATTGGCGAGCCCGGTGCCCTCGGCCCTGTCACTGGCGCAGGCACAGGTGTGACTTACGCTCGGGGCGGCCGGCTTGGCCTTGGGGGCAGCTTTGGTGCGGCCCCGCCGGGTCTGCTCGTGGTCCAGCTCAAGCAGCTCCAGCCGCTGGGTCAGTGCCAGCTTCTGCTGGATGGCCATGCGCAGCAGGGAGTTCAGCGTCTTCTTCTCATCCTCGGCAGCCGCCAGCTGCCGCTGCATCTCATCCAGCTGCGTGATGTACTCGTCGCACCTGTGGGGACCAAGAGCACAATGAAGGGCTGTTCTTCCGTGGGGTGTCTGGGTTGAGACCAGTGTCAAGGGACATTTGCTGTGGTTTCTTTTAGCAAACGCCTCTTTAGATGAAAACCCTGTGGAGGGTCAGAGGGGTCCTCAGGAGCCCAGGCGGCCAGCCCTAGAAGGGTGGCTTGGATTTTGTGTTGGTTTGGTGGAGGTGCTTTGTTTGTTCAGCTGGAAGTGTTCCTAAAGATGTTACAACTCTCAGCAATTTGCCTTTTGGTGGGGTGATCTCCACTTGAAGGCCATGAGGCAGTTTAGGTGTTGAGACATCACTGGCTCCCAGGGTTTGGGTGTAAACCAAGGCAGGACTGGGCTTGCTCCCACTATGTGTGCAACCGGGGCTTAGTAAGACTATGCTAGGTAACAGCCAGAGCCAGGGAGGTACTCGGGCTTCTGCTTACTGTGACACATCCGCCACAGAAGGTGTTGAGCTGGGGAGGGGAGGAAATGCCTATTCTGCTCTGGTCCTGGTGTCCTTCTCCCACCTGTCCCACCTGACTAGCCGGGACTTGGTGGCAACAGAGACCCTGGGCAGGTCAAATCTCAGAGCTCACGGCAGTGAGTGGGTTGCCACTGAGCAATGCCTTTGCAGCCTGTCAGTGGCCCTGCCTTGCCTGTGCCTGTGCCCTTGTGAAGTGGTCCCTTGACAGTGCCTTCTCAGAGACATGACTATGCTGCCTGCCTCATAGGTTTGGAATCCTGGCTCCACCTGAACTTTCAGATCTTTAAATAAAATAAGTTTAAAGAGCTAGTGTTTACATACCAGATGCTGAGGATCTGTGGAATTTTTCTCAATCATTCTCCTAGGCTCCAAGAAGAAAGAAAGCCTCTACAGAAACCCTCAAACTCTACCTGTCTTTCTGCCTACCCTGGCAGGGACACTAGTCCTGGCCCAGTTCCCATCCTATCCACCTCAGAGCCTCAGCTTCCTCAGCCACCACAGCAAACAGCTAGGTTGACCAGGTTCTGTCTTGGGTGTGCAGGGGACATGGCCAACCCTCGGGCCGTAGGAAAACCCACCAGCAGGTGGCACCACCAGTCTCTGGAGCGTGAAAGGCAGAGGGCTTGCTTTCCGCTAGGTGGGGTCCGATCGTCTTGAGCTCTGGAGGGTGGAAACACAATTTCTCCTCCCCCAAGGCTGAAGCAGCCTGCTCTCCTTTCCCTGGCAGGCAAGGTGGTAGTGGAGCACAGATAGGTACAGAGGTGTCCTGATAGGGACCCACTAGCCAGGAGAGGAATCTTGCCCCATCTTCAGACCTACCGTATGTATGTGACTCATGGCCAGTCTCAGGGCTCCTTGTCACCCACTGGACAGAAGTCTGCCCTCATCAACACTGAACCCCACCCATCCCCAAAGTTCATTTCTCTAGGCCCCTCTGCCTTTCAGCCTCATATGCAAAAATGAGACACACTGGGTCTGCCAGGCTTTCATTAATAGTAAAACATAAATGGCCCACAAAACCAGGCTCTTGGGGGAGGGACTCCATGTACAGCACCCACCAAGCACAGACTGCATTGCGGAAAGCTGCCCACACAACGCACAGGACCAACTAGTCTTGTGAGAGCTGGGGCTGCTGATGTGAGAGCCCTTGTTATCTCTTCACCCGCCTCATTACCAGCTTGAGCCCCTGTGCCAGGGATGGGCTGGGGTTGCGCTTCCCAAACCTTGAGCTGTGCTGGCCCCTGATGGAGCTGGATACAGGCTCTGACACAGCCGCTGCAGGCCTCAGGCCTCAGGCCAGAGGCTGCAGGGTTTATGGGTGAGAGTTGAGGCTGCAGAAGAGGAAGGGTCACAGGTGGAGTAATTACCTGGTGGCAAACATAGCACGCAGAGAAGAAAAGGTGGCTGCATCCTCCTTGAGGGCCTTGAGCTCATTGCGCAGCTTCATCATGGTCTCGGTCACCATGGCCTTCTCATTCTCATATTTGCTCTTCAAGTTGGCGAGGGCCACTTCAGCCGTCTAGGATAGACAAGTTCAGGGTGTGAAGTTATCCTAGAGCCACTCTGAGATCACAGTGGAGACTCTAGGTCCACGGTGGCATAGGTACCCTCAAAAAACACTCTGGGAGACACCCCTCTGATGGAGCCCTCGGGATAAACTCCAGCAGCCATGCAAGGGGGCCTAGGCTGCTTAGTGAATCCCACCTGCTGATCCTGACCATAAAGAAGGACTGAGCACCCCCAAACCTGTCCTGGGGTGGGGGACCTTCACACAGCTCCACACCACTCCTCCAGGGCACTCAGGCTGCGGCTCTCACGTTTTTACTTGAGCATCAGCAACTGGCACAAGGTAGTCCGCAGCAATGGATCCTGCTGGCTGAGCTGCTCTGGTTAAAAGGGCCCTTAAGCCCACCCACCACCCGCCTTCCTGGCTGGGAGTCCTTGGCAGCAGAGGAGAGGAGCTGAAGCTGACCTGGAGTCAGCTGCATCTTGCGATGACACAGGCCTGGGAAGCCTGCAGTAGCAAGGGACAGAGACCAAGGGTGAGAGATGCCCATCAGGCCAGCTCTCAGGGACCAGCACCCTCCCAGCCAGCTTACCTGCTTGTTGGCCTTGAGCACGGTGCGCAGTGTGGTGATCTGCTCCCGCTTGGTGCTGAGCAGTGACTTCAGCTTGAGGATCTCTTCCATGAGCGCCTCCTTGTCCTTGTCCACAGCCGGACCTAGCTCCTGTGAGGCGATGCGCTGCCGGGAGAGCTCTGTTGTGCGGTCCACAGCTGCCTGCAAGTGCTTGATCTGGTCGCGAATGATGGCAATCAGGTTGTAGATGTTCATGGGCTCCCGGCGGGGGTCACTTAGGGGTGATGGCAGTGAAGAGCTGGGAGAGGGGCTGCTGTCCCCAGCCACACCATCTGCTCGGCCTATATCTGTGGCCAGCAGCCCCTTGGGCAGGAGAATGGGTGAGCGGCGCCCGCGACCCTCAGGACTGGTGCGGCCCCCTGGGCTGGTGCGGCCTGCTCCGCCCTGCCCCTCTCGGTAGTAGTCCAGCATGACACGGTTGGGTGTCTCGTTGTTACACATACACACGTGGTGGTAGAGGTTGGCCAGCTCCTCACTGAAGGTCACTAGCTCATCTTGGGCCACACTCAGGCTGCCCTGGGTCTCACCAGCCACGTCGCTCACCTTCTTCAGCTCCTTCTCCAGCTGGGCCAGCAGCTCGCGGTCCTGGCAGCTGGTCTTTTCCAGCAGGGACACCTTCTCAGAGAGTGCCTGGGCCTCAGCCTCATAACGACCCTTCTCCTCAGCATGCTGGGCCTCACGAGCTTCGTGCGTACTACGCAGTGCCTTGAGCTGCTCGCGAAGCTCGCCGGCCTCAGTCACAGCCACGTGGTACTTGCAGGCCAGGATCTCAGGCCCATTGATGTCCACTTCGTAGTAGTCACCATCTTCATGGCTGTCACGGTCCTTCTCATTGTCCAGGGCTGTCTGTCGCTCTTTGCCAGCCTGCAGGCGCCGCAGGGCACTCAGGTTCTCTGTGAGACGGTTCACCTTCTCATCCTGCTCCGACAGGGCCCCCCGTGCCTGCTCCAGCTGCTTCTGTGTGTCCTGCAGTGTTGCCAGCAAGCTCACCTTCTCCCGCTCCATCTGCAAAAGCACAAGCAAGCAGGACAGCTCAGTAACAGGCTCAGAGAACCTTGAGGATGGCCCAGCAGTAGGTTTCCAGACCACAGAGTCAATGAAACACAGGGTACAGGTGGAGTGGGAAAAATCCACACCAGACCCTTGGACCCCTACTGGCCATCAGCAGCGAGGGTCACTCCTGAGGGCCCCATTTCCACTCCTGCTACAGGACTGCTGGGCTCAGACTGTGGTGCTCTAGGGGGCAAGGCAGGTTAGAGAGGACCCTCATGGCTCCAGCTCTCTGCTCTGGAAGACAGAGGCTCTGTTACTGGAGCAAGAGTGACCTATCTCCCTGGAGATGAGCCCAGGCACAGCCCTGCTGTCATTCCAGGTGTGGCCTGGGGAGATGTCACACAGAGGACCAGCGCGATATCACTTCACCCTGACAGTGTAGGTAAGGGGAAGGAACATGGGCACTGCAGTGCCAAACCTCACCCTGTAATCAGGAACTGACTTCTCTGGGTCCATCCTCTGTACTGTAGAGTTTTATTTATGTTAATGACATAGAATTTAAAATCAATGTGAGTAAATTTATATTAACACAGTGTTAGGGAAGGCCTACTCAGGCAGTGCATGCTGATCGGCCATTGTAGTGGGAGGACAGGGTGGCAGTGAAGCTGGCTCATGAGGCCCTCCCCTGCCACCTCACCTGCACCAGCTGCTGCTTCAGCTTCTGGATCTCAGAGATGTGAAGCTCACTGAGCAGATCAGAGACAAGGCTGGGGGAGGGTGGCACCAGGCCGTCCTTCCTGGGTGTGGATGTCTTATTGTCTGGCAAGGGCTTGGCCAGGCCACCATGCTCAAAACCATTAACTAGGGCCTCAGCGTCGTTGTTGGGCTCAGCAGTGGTGTCATCACTGAACTTGAGGCCGTCCAGGGAGACCTGCAAGTGGCTGGTATAGAAGGAGTCATTGATGCTCATGTACTGCGACAGCTCCTTACGCAGGCTGTTCTTCTGCTCTCGCTCTGTCTTCAGCGTCTCTAGTGCCTCTTCCAGCTGCCGCTCTGAGATTTCCTTCAGCCGGATAGCATCCTCCAGCTGGCTATTGAGGTACTCAGTCTCCTCCTCCAGACGTTTGATCTCATGTTTGAGGCCCTCGAACTCCACCTGGGAAAGGGAGTCAAACAGTCTGATAACAAAGTGATAGGAAGTCTTCGCTAACTTCTGATAAATTAAGAGGCACTAAGGTCTGATATATGCACTGGGGCGCCACCTGCTCAGCCACAAAGAGCAAGGTGACTCATGAGGAGATGCACTGCCCTGCAGAAGAGACAGTGGCTGCTCAGGCTGAGCCCACTTCCTCCACTGAGCGATGCGTCTGCTAAGAGGTTCCAGTGCATGCGATGCAAATGCATGGAACTGTTCAGCCCACTACCAGGCCCAGTGTGCCACGAAGGATGTGCAACACAAGTATCTGGGACACATGGAGCCTGCAATGCCTCAGCTTTCAGAACACACATTTATGCTGCCCAATTTCTATTAGAATTCTTAAAAATATCAAGTGCATGTTGATTTAAATTGTATAAAATACTTAATTAGGGGTTGGGGATTTAGCTCAGTGGTAGAGCACTTGCCTAGCAAACACAAGGCCCTGATTTCGAGCCCCAGCACCCCAAGAAAATAAAAGAAAACAATTAATACAAATAGCTAGTCAAATATCTTAGGGCATATAAAGTATATACTTCAGTGTATGCTATGACCATTATCTTGAATCATATTTCAAAAGAAAGGAACAGATGTTCTGAAGGCAGAACGTCTCAGTGCTAAACTCAGAGCGCAGACCTGGAGGTGGATGGGAAAGCGCAGTCTTGTTGATGCGAAATTGTATTTACGGGTGGACAAGGAAAAGAGCAGACGGAAATTGATGCTTAATAGGAGGGGTCAGGGCTTGTGGGGAAGTTTTAAGAAACATGTCTTATTCTGTAGTAGTTAAAAAATACATCAATGAAATGAAGTACTGCACAATCTTTAAAGGTTTGGAGTAGGAAGAGACACCAGTTACCACATCCTTGGTGCGCTCGTGGGAAATGGGCATGAAGCCTTAACCTTAGTGCAACAAATCAGGAGGTGAGGGATGCCAGAGAGCGGGGAGTAGAAGGGGGAACTCCTCTGAGCCTTGGCTGCTTCTCTCCTCAGGGCACTGTGGGCCAGGCTCTGCCTACTGTAATGCCAATGACCAAATGGTCCTCACACATACACACAGTTAAGCATGAGCTGTCACTGCAGGACGGGGCTGTGAGCTCTGCCTCTGTGCTTTTCTGAGGAAAAGCATCTGCTCCCTGCTTGCTTTTGCAAAGACAGAGACTTCTGCATATATACATGATAGAGAGACTTTTCTGCTCTGAGAGGATCTGGGTGGTAAAGGAGATCTGAGAAAAGCAAGGACAGCATTCTTGGTATTTTGGGGCAAGGTTTGGGATTTCCTGGGAGAAAAGGTTCCCTGCAGGGTTGTGGATCTTGGAGAGGTGGGGAGTATATTCAGGCCCTGAGTGGTCCCCGGATCCCAGGAACACCTTATCCCATCAGAAAGGATCCTCAGAATCCCCATTACAGGCAACAGGACCCTCCTCATCCCTGCTACAGGCAGATCATGGTAATATTTCAGCCTGTGGACAGCACCTGAGAGTGACAGCACTTAAGAGATCTAGTCTCAGGTTTTTTGGAGTAAATCTTTCATCATCTTCTGGACTGCTCTTCTGCTGCCTTGGCCTGCCCAAGGGTCAACAAACATCACAGCCACAGATCTTGTTCTGTGATCTTGGAGGGTCTAGGCTCTGCTGGCTGGGCCCTGCCTCAACTGTGGTGGTACTGGTGCTGGGTCTCAGCACCAGCTGAAAATGAGATGGACAGAAAAGAGGGCTGAGTGAGAGGGCCTGGAGGCCCAGAGCTGACCTGTGTGCCCACCCACAGCCTCCACCAAGACTTGCCTGGTTCTGTCGGAGCACAGACACTTGCTTCTGCAGGCTGATGTTCTCCTCCTCCAGTTCTGAGTAGTCCTGCAGTAGGCGGGCCTCCCGGAACTTGTACTCCTTGATGTCATCCCGCAGGCGGCCTCGCTGGATCTCCACATTCTGGTTGATCTGTTGGGGCAGCGAGAAAGGCAGGTGTGAGCAGCCTTCACAGGTGGGCCCATCACCTCTGCCTCCAAGTGGCAAGAGGAGGGCATAGCACCTAAACGAGATTTAGGACCCAGGCCTTCGGGCACCAGTGTGGCTGTCTGGAGGAGAAACGGAACCAGGGCAGTGTGGTATGTGGAGAACAGCGGATGGTCCAGTCAGATGCCTTCAGCCCTTCTCAGCTATGGAATCCGTGGCAAGTGACTCACCCTGCTCCGACCCTGGTATCTCCATCTGTCAGATGGGGTTACCCTGCTGGTGAGCACAAAGTCTGTAGATGCTCAGTAAAACAGAGTGTCTACCCCAAAGAAATGAACGCATGTCCACACAAGATCCTATACATGAATGTTTCCAGCAACACTGTTTACAGTGGCTAAAAGGTAGAAGCAATCCAAGCATCCATTGACAAGTGAATGGATAAACAAAATGTGACCTATCCACATCATGGAATATATTTCAGTCATAATGAGAGAATGACATCTGGACACTTGCTATAACATGAATGAATGCTGATGACATGCTGCTGAGTGAAAGAAGCCAGTAACAAGAGGTCATGCACTGTACAAGTCCATTTACATGAGATACCCAAAACAGGCAAATCCATGGAGACAGAAAGCAGATTAGTGGGGGATGGGATTAACCGTGAACAGGGTTTCTTTCTGGAGTGATGTGTTCAAAAATTGATGTTGTGGGCTGGGGATGTACAGCACTTGCCTAACATGTTCCAGGCCCTGGGTCCCATTCTCAACACCATAAAACAAAACAAAACAAAAAAAACAAAAACAAAACTGTAGGATAGTGCATGCATCTGTGAATATGCTAGAAACCCTGAATTGCACATTAAGTAAGTGAGTTGTATGGGATATGAATTATCTAAAGAAAGCTATTAAAAGCCAGTTCCTGCCTCTGAGTTACCTGTGAGGAGTCAAAGAGCTGACACAGTGGGAGGGTAGCATCAGGCTGGGGTGAGCACAGTGCAGTTCAGACTGCAGGAATTCTCAACCTGCTGTTGTCTGTATCCCGCACCCATGACCTGGGCACTTCCACATCACCCCTTGAGATATTCAAGGCTAGATCATTTTCTTGGGGGGGGGGTGGGGCGCCGTCCTGTACATTGCAAGACACTTGGCACTGACCTCTGCCCACCAGAGGGCAGCTTCCTTCATACTATAATAAGCGAAGATGTTTCTAGACACAGCCCAGGGGACAAAAGTGTTCCCTAAATAAGTCTTCCACCTTCTCCCTGCACTCCGTTCCCTTCCTGCCCCTTGTACCCACTTCCCAGGTGACTTCCCCAGGTCAGCACTACCCTTGCTCCAGAGCCCTTGGCCAGAAGCCCTGTTTGCTCTCTGGGCCACAGCTCTGTCCTCATTAGCACCATCCCTGTGACTCTTGATCAACATCTATGTGTTCATCTGAAGGGCATATGCCTTACACACAAGACTCCAAGAGGCCATGCAGGTACACATAAAACAGTAACAGTAATATTGGATCAGTAAAATGAAACAGGGCGACAGTCATGAATAGAAAGGAGAAGACATAACATACAGCAAGCACTACTGACAAATGCTTACCACTGGGAACAAAGCTGGTATTTAAAATCTGTGGCAAACAGACACAGCTCTCTTATTAAGTGATCCAAGGAGGTGACAAGAGGTTTTTTGGTGTAAACTCTTCACTTTCTGGACACCAGAAGAAACAGATACCACGTGAGGAGGAGGTAAGGCCACAGGTCAGCAAAGCCTCACATGAGAGGAGAGGGTAGTAAGATACAAGCTGGAATGGAGGGAAGAAAACAGCCCCAGCACAGCCACCACAGGGGTAGGACTGTACAGAACCCTGCTTAAGAGCCTGGAGTGCTATGTAAGCAGAAGCACACCCTGGCTCTTCAGACCCCAGTGGGGCCTCAGGCTCCTCTGCCCTCCAGAAACACCCTCCAATTCTTGCCCTTTCTTTGCTAATTCAAAAGAGCTTGGCACTTGGCATTGGAGATGCTCAGTGGTAAAGTGCTTGCCTAGCAAGCACAAGGCCCAGAATTTGATCTCCAGCACCAAAAAAAAAGTGCTTGGCACTCAAACATGTGTCGTATGACTCCATGAGGTCACCACTGCCTGCTCCTTGGTGGAGCGGAAGCTGAAGGCAAGGTCTGAGTCCCGCCAGCCCCCGGCAGCTCTCTAGGCCAAGACTGGTGGATCCAGGAAGCCTCTAGACATTAATAGAAGTGCTGGATGCCTGAGAGCATATTCCCACCCCCCTATCCAGAGAGTGCTGGACTACTACCGAGGCAATGCTCATGCCATCTGTTTGAGTCCTTGGTGCCCTTGGCATCCTGGCCCTGGTGAGGTGTGCAAGGAGACATGTCCCTGCACTACTGCCAGGGCCAGAATCTTGGGCTTCAGTCATGACAGAACTCCTACTGGTAGAGTGTTTGGGCCCATGTGGGCCACCGAGAGGCATGTGAAACTCACGTGCTAGCCTGGCAATGCCGCGTGCCAGGTAAGGGCACCATTTCTGCTGACACTACAGGACCCAAACACCTGCACTTGCATTCCACATTGACCATGCTT
Source organism: Hystrix cristata (assembly GCA_004026905.1). Lineage (NCBI taxonomy): Eukaryota > Metazoa > Chordata > Mammalia > Rodentia > Hystricidae > Hystrix > Hystrix cristata. The sequence goes on from PVJO010012328.1 coordinate 25,829, forward strand.
CTGTCCTGAACCACACGTGGCAGCAAAGCTTGCTGGCCTACCACCTGGCCCCCGCCCAGCACCCGCCCAACTTCTGAGAGCTCAGGCAGGCTGGGACTGGTCACTGGGGGTTTGATTTTCCCTTAGGTAAGCACCTCCACCCAGGCGAGCCTGTCTGACATCAGCCCAACAGAGTGCAGAGAACAAGCTTGGCTCTGTGAAGATGAGTAGCCCAGATGGAGGAGGTGGGCGCATGGTGTAGAGCTGACCACTTAAGAGTCTCATCCTAGCAAGAAGCCAGGGTGCAGGGGGGTTAACTGCACTCTTTGCTACTCCTTCAGAGTGCCCAGTCTGATCTGCCCAAGATACCTGTCTCTGTCCCAGTAGCCTAGGGAAGCCCCTCCATCCTGCCCCACCCTCTGCTGGAGTCAAGGGGACCTTGGGTTCTGGGAAATAAGGCCAGATCCCCACCAAGGTCCTGTGCAGGCCACTCCTTAGAATGGCCACCTACCTAGTAGGGCATTGGACCCCCAAAAAAGAATGCCAAGAGGACAGAGCTGCCCAGATGTCCACCACAGGTCCCACACACAGCAAAGAGGTCAAGGGTCAGGATCCCAGAGCTCCTCTACTCCCATCGGCCTCAGTTTCCTCATGTGTGACAGAACACTGCGAGTGTCATCATGATGACCAAGTCCGAGGCAGTCAAAATCATTTGACAGAGACCAAATATGTTTGGAACCATAAACCTTCATATGTCCTCGTGGTATGTTGGGGGTGTAGTTTGGAGGGGAGCAAACACTTAAACCAGTAGGCCCAGGGGTGGAAAAAGGTGAAGACTGTCAGGGCAGGGGTAGTGGGTCAAAGGGCTCAGCCTATCACCAGATGCCAAATGCCACCAAGACCAGTGGGTAGAAGACACAGGGGCCCTCTCCAACCCAAGGGGAACAAACCTTGGACAGTGAGGGGGATAGCCTTACTAGTGACCACAGAGAAGCTCAGCACAGTAGCTCAGACCAGGAAGCAACAGCAGCAGAGAGGAGCTGGCTACAGTTGGGATGGGTGCTGAGAGAGGTGCCACTGGCCGCAGAGCTTCCAGCCCAACCAGGTACACAGGAGGTGAAAACCCTGTGGGGTTCTTAAGGCTCTCCAGCAATGGAAGGGAAGGGTATGTGCTGTTAGGCGGCAGGGTGCCACTGGCATGGGAGTCTAGGTGTAGTTCCTCAGGAAAGAAAAGACAAGCGCAGGAGTATATAAGGGGAGTCAGAATTTCCTCCTGATAAGGCAGACGTGATGGTATACACCTGTGATCCCAGCACTCAGGAGGCTGACACAGGAGGACTGCCACAAGTTCAAGGCTAGTCTGGGCTACACAGTGAGTTCAAGGCCAGCCTGAACTACATAGTGAGACCCTGTCTCAAAAAGCTAAAAAAAAAAAAAAAAAAAAAGAATTTCCTCCTGAAGCACAAACAGGAAAGCAAGAATCTCCTCCCACCCATCTTTAATTCACTGAGCTCACTTCCGGGGCCAGCAGGTCATGCTGCCCCTTCAGCTGCCCGAGAAAGGGACAGAATACGTGGGGTGGGAGTGAATGCCTGCACTGGCTTTTCAGGAAAAGAGTGGTCAGATGGTAGCCAGGGCAGCCGGAGCTCCATCTGCCCTTAAGTGCCCCTCCTCCTACCCTCACCACAGCAATCCTTGTAGAAGGAAATGAGATCAGGCACTGTGGCTCCAGGGCAGTGATGGTGAACCTTTTAGAGACAAGTCCCCAAATGGCAAACCCAAAACCACTCATTTATTGCAAACTGCCAACACTGCAAGTAAACCTGAATACTGAGGTTTTAGTTTTGAAAAAATAATCCATACATCTTATATCTTAAAAGAAAAACAAATACCGCACGTGCCATAGGTTCACCACCGCTGCTCTAGGATCTGAGGGCTAGTCCCTAAGTCCAGGCCAAGCTCCTCTCCAGGCCCATTGAACCTCCAAATGAGGGGAACTCCTTACCATGGCTGGTGGCCTGGTCCTGGAATGCTGCCAGTCCTGTGGGGCCCTGACCACTGCACACCCTCATAGCTGCTGCTCTGCTGACTTCTCTGTGATGACATATATTGCAGGGGGTAGGAGTCCTGTGGCTGGAACAGGGGCCCAGAGGTGCTTGGAGGATGTGGGTGATGGAGTGCCAGGTAGGTATTTCCTACAAGGGGCTTTGGAAGCTACGGGTTTACAAATGGGGGAAATTGAGGGTAGAGCTGAAAACAAGGCTCAGTGAGGGGCAAAGCCAGCATCAACCCATGTTCCCACAAGAAACTGGAGGCCACATCCTAAGGTCACGGCCAGGTGGATCACAGCCAGGACTACAGCTCACGAGGGGCCATCATGTTTGTCTGTTGTACCTGGTGGCCAGCCTACCCCTGCCTTGGAGATAGGGCCCCGCTCTTTCTTAGAGGACACTAGCTTCTCTCACCTACCCTTAGCCTCATGGGGCCTCCCAACCACAGCTGAACCATGCCTTCTTCAGGCGCTGACCAAGGCCTGCAAGACACCCTGATAGCCTGGCACAGCCACGCCTGAGCAAGACAAAGTGTTCCCCAGACAAGGAAGTGTCCAGTGATGGCAATATCTGTGGGCACTACACCCAAGCCCTCGAAATGCTGATCACTTTTCTGCTCTGGGCTGGTTCATGGGAACCACATCACTAGTGACACACAGAATGCCCAGATGAAGCAGTGCTTGTATGTTCATTTCTGAATATAGGAGACAGACCCTGAATGAAGCCACAGAAACCACGGCCTCTGTTTCTTTTCTTTTCTTTTTTTTTTTTTTAACTTTTTCTTTTGAGACAGGGTCTTGTTATGTAGTCCAAGGTAGTCTTAAACTTACTATATAGCCCAAGCTGGCCTTAAACTTGCAGCAATCCTCCTGCCCCAGCATCCCATGTGCTGGGATTACAGGCATGTGCCACCACACTCAGCTTACAGCCAGCTGCTTCTGAGGCAATGGTATGGGCACATCTATCACACAGTGCCACATTCCACCTCCCCTACCCACTCACCTCCTTCAACTCTTGGGCCACTGATGTGAGGCGCTCATTCTCTGACTGCGTGTTGGTGAGGACATTGCGCAGCTGCTTCAGCTCTGTCTGCAGCTCCAGCACCTTCCGCACATAATACTGCTCCTTGGAGGCTGACTCCTGGATCAGGCTTTCCTCCCGGCTCTCACCATCCGCAGCCACCTTCTTGTGGTTTGTGTGTGCCTGTCCAAATGCCTGTATCAGGAGACAAGGCATTCATGATATGGGTGAGTGTCCTGGAGTCATAGAGGAATGGAGAGACAGGCCAAAAGCAAGGCTCACACTTCAGTGAGACTGAGGTAAGCCTGGATCCAGGAGGTGGGTCTACGGCATGCAGGTGTGTAAACATATACTGAGCAAACTTCACCATAATAAAAATAATCTGGGTTGTAGGAAGCAGTCTGGGAGTGGCAGGACAGAGTGTTGAGGAGGGTGCCACATGGACATGTGTGGCAGAAGCACCTTCTGTTCAGGACCAAGCACCAGGTGTCATCCTAGGGGCCAGCAAGGAAGCTCCAGAGGACCAGCAGAAGTCTGACATGCAAATGTGGCTGAGTCACTGAGGAACAACCCCAGAGCTGCCCACATAACATAGCCCCACACTCCTCCCTGCTCCAGGTGGAAAAACCAAGGCTCAAGAAGGTGTACCAACCATCATCTACAAGAGGCAGGGGAGTTGATTCTCACCTGACCCTAACTTGTTCTGGGAGAAACCTGGCCTGCTCAGTCGGAGCCCCAGACCTCAGGAACTGTGGCACAGTACAAACCAGCCAGAGAAGCCAGCACAGTGGCTGCAGGCCCAGAGGTCAACATACCAGCATGTCCCAGACAGATGGGGAAGAACAAAGGGGACAGAACCTTGAGGCTCAGGGAGAAGACCCTACAAGGGAGACTGACCAGCAAAAGGTGCTGGCCTAGCCTAGGACACTCAGGTCTTCCCACACCCTGAGGTCAGCAGCTGTGAGGCACACATTGCATTCTGTGTCCCTGTGAGGCACCTCAGCAGGCACCTTCCCTGCTCCTGCCCCTGCTCTTTACTGGACTCCTGGCTAATGGCAGGAAGCAAGGTCAAGAGGGATTACTGAAGAGCAAGAAAATATATGGCTTGTTTTGGTCTTAAGAGAGAAAAAGGAATATTTTTACTCCTTTACTACTTAACAAAGCCTACTTAAGTCTAGGAATTTAATGCACACACAAAAAATTGGGACAATGAAGGAAGCAACTGAGTGTAACTGTTTCTAGTATCAACAAATCAGAATACAGATACTCATTTCCTTCTTGACAGAGGACTTGGTGAAATGAAGCAAGATCTGGCTTGAGTGCTGGGCCCTGTGGGGCGTACAGGGGATCCAGGGGGAGACAGCTTACCTCATGGCACCATGAGGAAGAGGATCCTACCTGCAAGAGCACACATGCAAGTAAAGACATGTGCCCTGCATCCCATGGTGCTGCAGGAAGGCCCTGGAATGGGCCAGCAGGACAACAAAGACCAGTGGTATGACCAGGGTGGGCACTAGCACTGTGTGTCTCATGTGACAAACTCCTGCTGCAGATCTCTGCATATCCGTGTCACCCAGGCTTTCTGGAGGGGACTGGATCTTGCTCAACTGCCCCCAATCCCTAGACACAGCACCTGCACTGTCCTTTGAAGCAGCTCAGCTTTTCGATTTCTGTTCTGTTCTCTTCCATCCTAGTCCCAGGAAAGAACCAAATCAGATCGCTACGTCCGCACAGCACCTGACCCATGTGGCTGCCCCAACAGGAGGTTGTAAAGGGAAGCTAGACACGGGGCTGCCTCCAACATGGGTTCCTGGCCCCGAGTCCTGCTTTAGTTAATGCTAGCTCTAGGCTGCTGCAGGCCAGCATGGGGGAAATGCCAGAGCAGCAGGGTTTCCCAAGGCACAGGTGGGCCTGACTGAAGAGTCCAGTTCTGGTGGCTGCTCAGGACACACCCATGAACTTGGAGCTGGGAATGCAGACATTTACTCAGCTTTCTCAAGGTGCAACAGCTGAACACTGTAACACACTGAGTCCAGGCCAGCTGATCTGGGCCCCAAATCTCCTCCCTACAAGCTCCCAATCTGGAGCCTTCAAGTACTCCCAGGAACTTTTCTTTTTGGGGGTAGAGGAGGTGCTAGAGATCGAACCCAGGGCCATGTGCTTGCTAGGCAAGTGCTCTACCACTGAGCTAAATCCCCAGCCCCTCCAGGAGCTTTTCAAACACAACAAAATACAAGGTCTAGCTGAGAAGAGAGAGTCACAGGGACCAAATCTACCTCCCATGTGAAAAGCTTTTAAAAACCTGGAAGTGACAGGAAGAATATGAATGAATAACAAGCAGTTTTTAAGTCACTAGCACCAGGTAATGAGAGACAGGATAAGGGGGCGTCCCATGATTGCCCTCACCCCTCCACAAGAAAATTCCCAGTTCCAGTACAGAAAGGGGGACTGAGGGGCAGTGACAGGGAGGTGGCAGGCCTGTGGAGGAGTTGGAAGAGAGTGGGCAGGAAGAAAAGGCCAGCCAGCCTATAGATTGGACAAATCTTCACTGTGGATGATCAATGTAGGGCTGAGGAAGCCACAAGAAAGGACCATAGATGGGGCAGAGGAACAATCCCCACCACACACATCTGAAAACAGGGCCCATTCCCAGGAACCAGGGGGAACCCACCTGATTTGGCAGATGGAGACTCCCAGGGACTGGCAAAATCAGCCTGGATTAAATGTTCCTCTGGTATGGCAGAGCAAAGCATAAAGAACAAACCCTGAAAGGATCAATCTGTTTCCAAGTCACTACATCCCAGAACAAAGATCAAGCACACACATGGGAAAACAAAAACATCCATCTACCAACAGGCGATATTCTAGGGAACTGCTCCTAGGAAGGAAAGATCGATGGACAGTACTCAGCCCTGATGGAGCCGCAGAGGAGCAGATGGCCGAGACGTCAGCTACTGGAACTGAATCCCCCCAGCTAGATGCAGAGGGGAGAATGACCACGGTAAGCAGAAACTGAAGATACGAAAGACCCACAGGGAATTTGCAGAAAGGAAAAGCAAGCATTAACAGCAGGTACCCTGTGCATAAGAGATTAGTCAATTTGGAAACAACAAATTATGTAAGATGACCAGAGCATCAGTGAAGTGTGGGACAATGCCAAAGATTCTACCATGTGAGCAACTGAAATTCCATCGGAAGAGGATAAGGGGAGAATACAAAAAATATTTGAAGAAAAATAGCTTTAAAAGTCCAAATTTGATGCAAATTATATACCTATAAATATTAGTAACTTGTCCATCCCAAGCACAAGAAATATGAAGACAACTATAATAGGGTGTAACAAAATTATCTGAAACCAGTGATGTGATGAAAATGCTAAAATCAGCGAAAGGAAAAATAATGCCTGACTGACAGAGGAGCAAGGACAAGAACTCCAGCACTTCTGATGTTTTAGTTACTTTTCTCTCATTGTTGGGACAGAATACTCGACACCCAAAGTTGGGGAAGAAAGGTTTATTAGCTCACAGTCTGCAGAGGTTTCAGTCTATAGTCCGCTGGGTCACAGGCAGGGCAGGCCGGCGTGGCAGACCGGCAGCCGACCGGCCGCAAAGTAAAGTGAGTAAATGCAAGGAATGTATGCAAATAAGCAATGCAAACAAGCAGCTAGTTAGCTTCTTCCTGTATCTTTTATCTAGGCTACCTGCCCCCAGGGCGGCCCGCACTCCCACCCCCAATCTCAGTCTCACATCCTTGATCCCAGCAGAACCACACCAAATCGATCAATAGATTAATTTAGTAACCACACACTCTAGATCCAGCTATCTCTTACCACGTGAGGCTTTGGGGGGACATCTAGACACAAACCATAACATCTGACATAATGGAAGACAGGAGTAACATCTTTAAACTAAAAGAACTGTTCTCGTTATCTATTAATTAGAACATCAAACCCAGAGAAAACATCACAAGTAAAAGTGGAGAAGGATTTAAGACATGCAAAAGCTGACAGAATTTATCAATAGCAGCCCTGCATTTTAAATTGGTTTTCTGTTTGTTTTGTTTTGTTTTTTGAGACAGGGTCTCACTTTGTAGTTCAGGCTGGCCTTGAACTCACTATGTAGTCCAGACTGGCCTTGAACTCACAGCGATCCTCCAGCCTCAGCCTCACGAGTGCCACAATACCCAGCTATGCACTTTAAATTAAGTAAAAAAATCTTTCACACCGAAGCAAAATTGTACCAGATGGAAATCTAAATCTACAAGAATGAAAAGCACTAGAAATGGCTCACTCTGTGGATAAATATAAAAAAAATCTGTTTTTCTTATTATTTAAGTCACTTTAAAAGATAATTGAGATTCAAAGCAATCTTTATCAAAATTGCAAAACCTTTCTTCACAGAAATGGAAGAGTCAACTTTCGAATTTCCATGGAAAGGTCCTCAAGTAGCTAAAAGAACATTAGAAAAGGACAACAAAGTGGGAGGAGTCACAATTTCAGATTTCAAAATGTAATATAATGCTACAATGATAAAAACAGTGTAGTAATGTCATCAGGATAAAACAAGAGACCACTGGAACAGACTAGAGTCCAAAAATAAACTGAATATAAGATTACTTGATTTCTGACAAGAGTCCAAAAATAAATCAATGGTAAAAGAACAGTTTTATGAAAAATGACATTAGAACAAGTGAATACCCAAATTAACAGAAAAATCTCTCTAAAATCCCCAAATATTTGGCAACTTAGTAACCTATATATCAAATAAAAGTATTTTAACTAAGTGAAAGGCACATGAGAATTTATGGTATGTCAATAAGCAAGTACTTATGATGCTTATGTAGCACTAAATACCTACTTTAGGAGAAAGACCAGCTCAGTCAGTAACTTTGGTTTCCATCTTTATGAACTAGCTCGGGTACTCCAGGCCCAGCTGGCATCAGCTGAGTGTGGTGAGGAGTGTTCAGCCAGCCTTGGGCAGAGCTGTCTTCCCTGCAGCATGGGCTGTGTATTTTCACATGTCCTCTTGGTTGCTCAACAGATACTTGGTAGCATCAATGGAGTGCAGGATACAGCCTGTCACTCCTTGTCTAAAACCCCAGCACCTCTCCTACTCTAGTGTGAGATGCGATTGGTGCAACCACTTAGGAAATCAGTATCTACTGAAGCAAAGCCTGTGTCTGTTTTCTGGTCCAGCACTGCCACACCTAGGCATACACTGGGCAGGATGCCACATGGGTGCAGAGAAAGGCACTGTTTATAGGAATGTTAGTTCCAAGTATCTGTTGACAAAAGAAGGATCAATATGTTGGAATATATTTACACAGAAGCATATTATACAGAAATGAAAAATGAGTATTCTTATACTAAAACACAGGTGAGTCTCACATAAGTAAGTGATAGCACAAAGAAAAGTGCACACTGTGTGATTTCATTTATCTATAAAGTTTCAAGAATAAGTAAAGCTAATTCACGTTGTTGGAAGTCAGTATTATTAAAAGTGACCCTTGGGCCTGGCATAGTGCCACATGCCCATAACCCCTGCTACTTCCAAAAATGAGGCAGGGGACTGAAAATCTGAGCCCAACCAGAATAGTCAGTGTAAGTGACTTAGCAAGACCCTGTCTCAAACAAAAAAACAAAAAGAGCTGGGGATGGTGGCCAGCACAAAGGCTCTGGGTTCAATCCTCAGTACCACTAAAAAAAAAAGACAGACTAAGACAAAGAGGAAGATGAAGTAGTGACCGTTGGGACAGGGCAAATCAGTGCCTGGGGGGCACTACAGGAGATTGGAGGGGTTGTGCTGTCCTGATTCTTGATCTGGGGGCTTGTAACATAGATGTGTTTGGCTTGTGAAAATTCATACTTCCAATTTATGTGCTGTACATTTTTTTCCTTAAAAAAAAAAGCTAAAAAAGAATACCTGCCAAAAGCAAGTTCTTTAAACTCAATTGATAAACCTCTAGCAAGAATATCTGGGGAGAGGGGAGCACAATTTAGATGGAATGAAAAAATCTCCTAAAAGATATAAACTACAAAAGCCTACTCGAGAAGAAATAGATAATCTGAATAGTCTTGTATCTTTTAAAACAATTAAATAGCTTAAAACCTTCCCACAAAGAATACTCTGAATCCAGATGGATTCACCTATAAATAACACCAAACACTTAAGGAAGAAATAGAAGTCCAATTCTACACAAATTCAGAAAACTGAAAAAGGAATACCTTCCACTAATATTATGAAGCCAGTATTACTCTGTAACCAATACCAGAGACAGTACAAAATAGAAACTACAGATCAATATTCCTCATAAAATGCATGTAAAAGTCTTCATGAAAATAGAATTTATCAATATATAAAAGGCTAACACAGTACAATAAACTGGAACTTTTTCAGTAGGGTTAATTAAATTAGAAAAGTCAATGAAATTCAGTATATTTACAGACAAAAAAGAAAACCACGTGACTATCTCAAAAGATACAGGAAAAGTATTTGACAAAATCTAACACCCACTTCTGATAAATACTCATTAAAATAGAAGGGAACTCCCTGACCCTCACAAAGGGCACCTTCTAAAAACTTACAACTAATATTATATAGTGACAAAAACTGAACCTGAACACTTCTGTTCAACACTATGATACTGGAATTCCTGGCCTGCAGAGTCATAAAGAGGAAAACAAACAAACAAACAAACAACAAAGACAAAGGCACCAGATTTGAAAGGAAGAGGTAAAAATATCTTCACCCATATACTGCATGACGGCTATGTAGAGCATCCAAAGGAATCTACAAAAAAGCTACTAGAAGTAATAGTGAATTTGGGTTGCAAGATGTAAGATTTATATACAAAAACTGAGTTTATTTCGGAAAGCAATTTAAAGGGCTATTTATAATAGTATCAAAATATTAAATGCTTATCCTTAAATCTGAGAAGATGTGTAAGGGTTATATGTTCACCAGTACTACCAAAAGAGGGGAAGAGGTCACAGAGACAAAGAGAGCTACTGAACAGAACACAGAACACAGAAACAGACCCACAAACATAGTCAACTGATTTGATGAAGGCAATCTGTCGGGAAAAAAAATAATCCTTCAACATTCTGTGCTGAAATAAACAAACATCCATATACAAAAAATGAACTTGATGCCAGCATGGCAGCACACACCTGTAGTGTCAGCTCCTTGGGAGACTGAGGAAGGAGGATCAATTGAATACATGAGTTTGAGACCAGTCTGTGCAACACAGCAAGACCCTACACAAACAAGCAAACAAAACTATACCTCAAATGAAAAATATATATGAAAAATAACTCAAAATGGATCGTACGCCGACATTAAAAGTATGACATTTTCAGAGAAAAACACAAGGAAAAGATTTGTGCCCTTGGACACAATACCTAAATTGGTAAAGTGGCCTTCAAAACCAGTACTTATGTGTTTGATAGCCATGTTGAGAATGAAAAGACAAATCACAGCCTTGGGGTGAAACTTCACCAATCATATATATGAAGAACTTGTATTCAGAATACATAAAGAACTTTCAATAAGAAAAACCTAATAAAAATGGGCAAAATAATTGGACAGATAATTCACCCAAAAATACAGGTGTAGGGGGAAAGAATCACATGAAAAGATGTTTAACATCATTAGTTACTGAGGAAAGACAAATTACAACTACAATGAGAGACTTGCCAAGCAAGCACAAGGCCCTGAGTTCGATCCCTGGCACCAAAAAAAAAAAAAAAAAAAAAGTAGAATGTTAAATATTAAATAATCTCTAGATGACTTATGTCTATTACAATGTAAAAACTGTAAAAACAATAATTATAGTTTAGAAAATAACCACAAGAAAAAGCTTTCTACACTCCTAGATATGTGCTTACTCAAGAGAAATAAAAGTATATGTCCACACAAAGACTTGTGTATATTTGTAAACTGTGAATACAACTGGATAACTATCAATAAAAAAAAGAATTAAAAAAAAAGTATTGTATATTCATATGATGGAAAATTACTCAGTAATAAAAAGGCATCAACTTTTTTTTTGGGGGGGGAGCTGGGGATCGAACTCAGGGCCTTGTACTTGCTAGGCAAGCACTCTAACCACTGAGCTAAATCCCCAGCCCATCAACTATTGATATACACGTTAAAACAGGTACTTCTCAAAATAACCTTAGTAGAAAGCCAGGCCAAAAAAAAAAAGAAAAAAAAAAAGGTACATACTATGTAATTTCATTTATATGAAACTGTAGCAAACACAAACTGTTCTACCCTACGGTCCCTGGAGGTGGGCGATGGAGGGTTACAAACAGCGACAGGCAAACACGGAAGTTGAGGGACATGTTTGTTATCATGGTTATGCTGTCTCAAGAGCACATATCTGTATGAAAACTTACACTCAATACTTTAAATGTATGTAGTTTACTACGTCAGAATTATCTCAATAAAGCTGCTTAAGAAAATAACTTAGATGTTGCTGAAGCATTACATCCCCAACCTGGAGCACATGACCCTCAGGAGGCCCTTTCTGTGGCCAGTATCCAGCTTACATGCCAGGAGGCTGGCGTCAAGGAGGGAGAGGCAGTCACTTGACCCATCTGTCTAAATTTCTACTGACCAAAACACCCCCAGCCCTACCTTGTGTAGTCCCATGCAGCCTTGAGTCCATCTCAAAATGCCTCGCCCAAGGTACCTGGCATCACTACTTCCTCCTATCCCGTGAGTTGTTTGCTCCCTCTTGTCCCCTCCTGAGGAGGTGCTCAGGGGAGGGTATTCCTGTCTGACTTGGGAGGTCACCAGCTGTTGGTCTGCTGTTTTTGCAGCTTTTTCTGCCTCACCATGGACCTCCCAGATGGTGCCCGGGGTGGACAGGAACCACTGCCTGCCCACTGTGTCTTCTGGATCTAGGCTGGGAATGGGCTCCTAGATGTAGCCTCCATCTACCCATGCCCACAAACCTCCCCAGCTGCTATTGGAAAGAAAGGGGACAGGGAGGTGGAAAGCCTAAACTCTCCACTCTCCTGAAGCACAGGACAATGCTCGTCTGGACTGTGAGGAGGAGGCAGTGCCTTGGTGATGTCTCCTAGGGGCTGGGCAGGAAGAGATAGCTCTTGACACAGGCTCTGAAGCTGCCCAGGCTTGGCAAGATCCAACACAGCTGGGAGAGCCCAGGCATGAGGTCATGGCCAGCCAGGCGCCTTCAGGAAGGAGCCCAGCCCATATTTGCTCCTGGCCAACACACAGCCCCTGGGACACTGGTCCCATGATCTACCACACCCATGTAGACATGGTGCAATCATATATGCCTATGGTGAGCCAGGGCCAGACGTGGCTAAGGCGGGTGAGTCCTCCCTTAGAGATGTGGCCTCAGGACAGGCTACAGGCTGAATCTGTTAAATGTGGGGGTGGGGGTGGGGGTGGCGTGGAGGGGGAACTAGGAAGAGAAATCACAACAGCTCTAACACGAACAATGATGTGGGGGAGAGGTCCTGGGGACTCTCTGAAGCATCAGGAGCCACTCAGAGGGCAGTGGGAGAGAGAGGGGAACAGTGAGGGTTTGAAGATGATGGACCTCTCTCCATCATCTGGGCAGAAAGAGTGGCTAAAACCTGACCCCAGGAAGGCTGCAGAGGGAGTCAGGATGGGTGTGACCAGTGAGGGACAGGATAGGGGCCAGGGAAGGAGCTGATCTCTCCAAGCTCTTTGTTTCTGTGATCTCCCTGCCTCCTGTGTGGAGCAGGGTGGAGAGTGACAACCCGTGGATCCCTGGCACACAGCACACTAGGTCTGTAGTCACTCCATCCCTGCTCAGTCAGGCCCCTTGGTCTCACTGCAAGAGCCCCATGGGCACAGATGGCAGCGAGTATTTGTCAGGGTGGGTGCACTCTCTGGCTGGCCCCTCTTCGCTCAACCCTTATTTGAAACACTCACATCCCTCAATGATAGCACTACCTGTGACCTGTATAAACCATCATGTGACTTCAGCTACTGCGCACTGAGCACATTCTATGTGCAAGACCATTCTATGGCTCCATGGAAGGGCCCTGCACATGTACCCATTTGTTACAGTGAGAAACTGAGGCACAACAGAGCTCATCACTCTGCTGAGGGTGTAGTGTGGGACAGTTTGGTGCCATGGTGGTTGTCCGGCTGACAGGACAGGGAATTGGGATCATACCTAAGAGACGAGTTGTGTCCTCACCCCTAAATCCTAGGGGACATATAGCATGGGGAGGGAAGGGAGAAGAGGGCAGGCCCTGGGTACGAAAAGCCCGTCCACCTACCTGAGAAATAAAATGCAGCAGTACAGATGGCTGCAATGGGCACTGATCTCAGTGTCAGTGTGCCTTAATTTCTTCATCTGAACCTGGGTTAATAATGCCTCCAACTTAAGCTTGTTTAGTTTACAACTCACTTACCAGAGCCTGCATAGCCTCCTACCCCACCATCCCACCCAGTTCTAACAACAGGAACCTTAAAATAGAGTACAAGCTCAGGGAGTCAGTCACTCACTCCCTGTTCTCCTCTGCCTTCCCAATGCCCCAGAGCAAGCCGAAGTCTCTTAAATCTGGCAGATTCTCCTCACAGGACCAGTGTCAGCAAAGTGGAAATGCTACTATCCCCTCCCTGCCCCGCCTAATGACCCCAGGGCAGGGGCAGCACAAAGGGTGTGAGGTGGTTCCAAAATGAGCTGTCCAACGCCCAGGTTCCCCCCCACCCCCACTGAACAGAGGCCAAGAGCCAGAAAAAGAAGCAGGACAAAGGAGTAAAAGATAAGGATGGAAAAGTGCTTCCTGCAGTTTAAAAGCAGGATCTTATTGGCTTTGAGACTCTAATGCCAGGATGCCTCCTGCAGTTTGATCTTGGGACACTGCTGACAGCATAGTAGTTGTGTTCCAATAAAATTTTTATTTGCAAATCCAGCCTGGCCCACAAGCTGCGGTTTGCTGAGACTAGTCTAGGCAACAGTTCTTATCCTCTCACAACCTGGGTGTCTGCAAAGCTCCCTGTTGCCACCTGGGTGCCCTTACAAGCCTGGAACAACTCTTCAAGTGTTACTTTCTATGGCTCATTGTAGAAAACCTGTAAGTGTATGCTAAGTGTATGCTAGAAGGGCTGTATCCCTGACCTTGTGGCTGGTACACAAGAGGAAGCCACAGCAGCTCAGAACTTGGGAGGATGGTGAGGTACACCAGGTAAAGGAAACAGGGTAGGTAAGGGACAGAGGCAGGACAAGGTGGTGCAGGCACACCTGGGTCCTTGGCCGCACAGACTCCCAGCTCTGCCGACTGCCCTGCAAGAGGCACCATCACTTCCCTGAGTACTGCCCAGCTGCACAGCAAGAGAGAAAACTGGTATGCACATACCTGGACCTAGGCAGCCTGAGTCCACATCCTGGCTCAGCCACTGGCCAGCCAGGACTCCAGGTGAGAACTCTCTGCTGGGCCTGCCCGTAAACTGAGCTGAGTGCTGGGCTCCTAAGGTTGGGTGTGTGGAAGCCCTACCCTGTGTGGAGGAAGCATGGGCCACTGGTCAGGGTTACCCATAATCATCTTATGAGAAGTGGCAGTGAGGTAGGAATAGGGTGTGGCCTGACCTGACTGGGAAGATGGACATGACCTTGGGGGAGTAACCTGGGGGGCGCGAAATTGCAATCGCCCCTCTTCTCACAGGATTGGGAAACTCTCCCAAGAACAGAATCCAGATAAATGTGAATGGCACCATGAGCTCACCCTTCTCTTGCGTGCTTGCCCTCTTGCCCTCTTAAAACTCCCTTTGCCCCCTGCTCCCTAACCCATTCTCTATCTTTAGCTCCCTAGCCTCCCAGGCCTTTTCAGATCCCTAACTGCAGCAGCAGCTGGCTATTTTATTCAGCTGACAAAACCAGTCTCCCTTTTGTTACCTACACAAACCTCCTTAATGCCCTAAAATTCGCTCCTGCAATTCATTGCCTGCACGAATAAAGAACTTGGAAATATTCTCTCTGAACCCCATACCCTCCTGCATCAGCAGGGCATTTGCTGATAAATGCTGCTAGTAAATGCCATTGCTTGACAAATGGCCTCCTCTTTCCTCCTGCTCCATAGTTGGCCAGTTCTTGCTGGTCCCTCGTAAGGCCATGTGCCAGAGCCCCTAAATGTTCTCACTGTTCATCTGCACATGGGAGAGGTCCCTGCTCTGGAGTCAGTCAGAAGGGTTTCCTAGCTCCCTAGCAATGCCTACTGAAACAGAATCCTCACACACACAAAAAAAACCCACCACACCCTCTTCCTATTATCCTGAGAGCAGCACGGACACTCCACAATGACAGCTGGTCATCCGTCCCAGCTGCAGAGGCTGACCCTTCATTCTGGACAAACTTCCATACAACCTAGGAAAAAGTGTGTATTGCATGCTGATCACAACCTTCCCACCCCTACTGTCCAAAGGGGCCTGACTCCTTAGTAAAGGACCACACCAGGGAAGGGCTCCAGGAAGGGCCCTCCAGGGAGGGCTGTCCCAGGGAATTCTTTCTTCCTAAACCAGTTTGGCTATCTGCACCAGGCACAGCACTTAATAAGCCAGCCTGCCTCAAGCATTCCAATGAGGTAAGGCTTGTTCCAGGAAGCAGTTTCCACAACAAAGCTGGGATCTTCCCACTCCTCCTTTGTCTGGGTTGATCCAGCACTTGCTTACCCATAGATAGTAGGTCTCATAGTTGTTTCAGAAGGGCTACCATGCCTGCTTCTAGGGTGGGCCCACTTCCCAGAATGGCTAGGCCTGGGAATCCTAGGAATCCCTGAGTTGCAACACCTGCCTACCCTGGCACGTCTGTCTGGGCAGAGCCTTCCCACCACTTGCTGAGGCAGAGATACTGCTGGGCTCCTAGTCAGAGCTGCGGAGCAATGAAAATGTGTGTTCCTCATCTGTTGCTAAAACTAGGGGGCTCTGGGGACACCTCCAGGGCCAGGTGCAATACCTGTCTTTCAACCAAGGCTTGTTGGACTAGCTAGGGACTAGCATCTGCATGCCCTCAACCTTTACTAGCAGCATTTATCAGCAATTATTGTGTGCCTGGACCCTGGCAGGCACTGGTGGTGCAGGGACAGCAGACACTGTCAGGAGTTCAATAAATACCATTTGACTGAAGGGACTTCCCCCCTGCACATACCAAAAAACAAAAACAAAACCAAAAAAGTCCAGGTATACAAGCCAAAGGGCTTGATGTCAAAATGGAACCTGACGTCTCTGAGGCCTAGAAAGGAGCTGAGGTGGCTGGGGGGATGTGGCGGCATGAGAGACTCCACTCACATGTTTATAAACCTTGCTCCATTTTGGGTAGTTTCTTTGTGGCTGTTCTCACAGTCCTGCATAACCAGGATTCCTCAGGACACCATATGGCATTAAACGTTATTAAATTCAAGATGGGGCTCAGGCCTATTAAGCTGATATAAACACAAGCTCAACACTATTATTGAGAAAAAAAATTTATAGCATTAAGAGATTAAATTCAGCATCAAAGGTTAATTAGATCTATCGTGACCCAAAGAACCTACTATTCCATACATGAAAGTGGCAACTAAGCAAACAGCAAGCAATCTGATGAGACAGAGAAGAAACTTTTCCCTCTGACAGCCAGAAGGGGACATGGTCCAACTGACAGCTGTTCTGTCCCTGCCTTACTCCCCCTGGCTTTCTCCTGAACAGCCTCCAGCAACTAGCACTGGGTCTCTCTGTGGTGTCCCTGCTGATAGGAACTGAGGCTTGGCTAAAAGCCATCACATCCCTCCCCTGCTATGGGCCACTCCAGGTGGTGCCACCACCTTTCTTGAGGAACAGCTGGGAAACTGCACCCAACAGGGCAAAGATGGGGGAGGGATCAGGGCCTACTGCTGATATCATGGAAGTCACCAAGTCCCAGGGAGCCATGATCACCACTGCTGGCCCTCCTAGAGGCTCCTCAAAACCAGCACCAGTTGTGACATTAGTCCTGCCATTTTTGTAGAAACACAGGAGCTGTCAATCAAGCAGCCACTTTTCCTGAAGTTCAGCAGAGCTGTCACTAGGCCTGTGGCAGCTATTCTAATAACCTGAGCCAGCGGGAAAGTTTTGCCTTGGTTGTAGCAGGCTGGAAACATGTACCTAACTCAGAGGGCTCTGCCCTGTGGCCTCTCCTGATGACTCTGCCCCCTTTGTCATTACTATGAAGCCCTCAAACAGGTCTGCAAAATGTACAAAACTGCATATGCATGGTCTGCTGTTCTTCCGTCTAAGCAGTGCTCCCTCACAGTCAGCCAAGGATGGGTTGCTGCTGTCTCCACCCCTCTGTGCTGCCGCACAGGTCCCAGCAAAGCCTTACTTGAGTGGTCCTACTGCCTATTCACAATTCTTATCTTGGGTACAGAAGACTGCACAGGTTGCACTAAAAACAGCTGGTAACACTAGGGGCTATTGGCCCTGAAGAATTCCTGAGACTGGTGGCAGAACCAGTAGCAACTGGCAGAAATCAACAGCAACCAGAGGCAGAGACCAATAGAGACTGGTGACTGTGGTTAGCCGAGACTAACAGACCTGTAGTGACCTATGGAGAGCCCCAGATCAGCAGCAGAGATGGCTAGAAGAGCTCTAGAAAGTCGCCAAGGGGGCTATTAGCCTTGGCTGCTGAGGAGCTAATAGGGGTGGCGAGGAAACACCAAGAGCTGTAACACTAAAGACAGAGCCACTGGCACTGAAAGCCCAGAGCACTAAGATGAAGGGAGCTGCACTTTGCTAGTTTGTAATTTCCATTCAAAATGAGCAAAAGAACCCTCTGCTGATGGTGACACTGGGATCTCTGCAGTGGCAAGTAGCAAGCAATTAGGACTGGCACAAATACCAAAGACTGGCATGAGCTCAACAGCATAACTGAGGACACAACCTTCTTTCTAAGAAAGATCTTTTTCATACAGACACGATACCACAAAGGGACATGGAATGACCTCAGAGTAATCTTAAAAAGGAAGAAATCCCACTTTCAAGTTTGTGCACAATGGGAGAACATGATACAATATTGCACAAGTTTTCTGTAAATCTGTTTCAAAAAATAAACACTACAGAAAACTATCTTAGAAGGCACCCAAACACATGATACAAATGTTAAATAATGTTTGAATCAGTGAGAGCATACAGAACAAAACAGGAAACTGAGTAAATAAAAATCAGAAACATTATAACAAAATTTGTGAATCACCACCAAGCACCACAGGCTGGGAGAGTGATGCTACACTAAAAATAAACATTAATGATAAAAAAAGAAACTGTATCTCTGACTCTGGAATTTCAGAAACTGAAGGAAGTAGGAAGGCAAAAGTTTGACAAAGGGAAAGTAACAAAACAAAAACACAGGAAAAAAAACAAAGCAAGTACAGTAGTGCTTTTTTTTTTTTTTTGGTGCCAGGGATTGAACTTAGTGCCTGCGCTTGGTAGGCAAGCCACTTAAACCACTGAGCTAAATCCCCAGCCCCTGTTAGTGCATTTTTAAACCTAATAATTGTCTTCAGAGATGTACAAAGTACATGCCCCTAACTTATGAACCTGGATTCTTACTGACTGCATAGACTTTACAGTTCTCACAGTTTATCTCTTAGTAAGACGAATAGTGGTAGGCCCCGTCACAGGACAGGAGTACACGCCAGGAGGCAGCCTAGGTGTCATGTGGCAGAACAGGACTCAAACCCAGGTCCAACCTCAAAGTATCCTTGTCCACTGCCACATCCACTCAGACAAAGAATGTGTAACAGATCTTCTCTTCCAAAAAGGAGGGGACTCATGGACCAACCCATGTTGAACACAGAAGCAAAGATACTGCAAAATCTCAGTAAACAGAACCAATGAAATACCTTATGAATTATTCACTGATCATGTCCAGAGAAACAAAACCCAGGTAAACCGATTCAAATCTTAAAAACCTGTATTCTGCACCTGCTATGGAACAGGATAGACAAACTGAAGAGGAAAGCCCAAGACACCCCCTTTAACAAAAGCCAGGAACTTTATTCTGTTCTGTACATAAGGGAATCTGTATGTCATCAAAACTGCAAATCCCTTTGCAGATGTAAAATGTCTCTGTAAATTCCCACCTTGAATATGAAATATTTTGCTGATCAGTCTGTCCAACGGTCAACTAGGGGCTGACAAATGTTCTGATAAAGTACAACTTGTTACGTTCTTATGTTTCCCCTCTGAATTCCCAGCGCCCTGTACCGTGCTATGTAACTTTCCTAGCAGTCCCCCTGCTATGTAACCCACCTAGAGACCCCTGTACTGTGTACATTTCCCTAGCAATTCCCGCCCTATGCAAATACCCACAGCCTGTGAATCAATTAGCAGCTGCAGTAAGTGCAGCCCACTGACTCTATAAAAGGAGAAGCATTTCTAATCTCTGGGCCTCAGGTTCTTTGGGCGGATAGTCATCTGGGGACACTTGCATAATAAACTGAGTTCTCCAATACTCTGAGTGTGACACTTGGCTTCTCGATGATCTGGGCTGTAACACTGAGCTGTTTAACACTTTTTCTATAACAAAACAAGCATAAGTAAATCATATGTCAGAAGGTAAACTACTGATTTCTCTACCATAGGCAAACTAACAATATTTAAAAAACGAATCTCCTAAAAAAAAAAAAAAAGAATCTCCTCAAATTAATTGTTAGGTTAGCAACATATAATAAAAAATAAAGCAATTACATTTATAATCTTGACCTTAAAAAAGCATTAATCCCCCCAGATAATAATTTGATTAGAAACACGGAGTTATGCAAAGTAAGTTATAAATACACTAATGAGAAAGAAAAAAAAAAGTGGTAAGATTATTCCTCAGTATAATATGGAGTTCATTCCATGTGGGTACCACAGCTAGAGCTGGAAGGAAACGGCCTCATAGCTTTTGGAGATTACTTCTGACCAACAGTGAAATGTATCTAGTAAGCAAAAAGACTTGCCAGTAATTCCAGCACTTGGGAGGTAGAGGCAGGAGGAGCTCCATGAGACTGAAGCCAGCCTGGACTACACAGTGAGTTCATGACCAGCCTAAACTACATGGCAAGTCCGTCTCAAAAAACACAAAACAAACAAACAAACA
This sequence comes from Hystrix cristata, assembly GCA_004026905.1. NCBI lineage: Eukaryota > Metazoa > Chordata > Mammalia > Rodentia > Hystricidae > Hystrix > Hystrix cristata. The sequence goes on from PVJO010012328.1 coordinate 45,979, forward strand.
AACAAAAAAAGAAGCAAAAAGACTCTCACCCTTACCTCCATTGGAATAAAACAATTTTTTAAAGATATAATTCACACACCATAATTTTCACCCTTCAAAAGTATACAATTCAATGGTTTTTGTATAAAGTTGTGTGACAATTACCATTAATTCTGCATTTTCATCACTTACCCCAAAGAAACTTATCCCCTTTGCAGTCACTTCCCAGGTTCCCTCTCCTAGACTCTGACAACCACTAATCTATTTTGTTTTTATACACTTGTCAATTCTGGACATTCCACATAAATGGAATCATATAATGTATGGTCTTTTATGACTGGCTTCTTTCATTTGGCACAAGGTTTTAGAAGTTCATCGTGTTGTACCATGTGTGAGTATTTCATTCCTGTTCTTTGGCTGACTATTACACCATGGCATAGCCAGACCACGTCTGTTTGTCCCTTCAAACACTTGATGGACATTTGGGTTGTTTTTCCTTTTGGGCTATTATGAAAATGGTATATAAACATTCATCAGTAAGTCTTTAAATGGATGTGTATTTTCAATTTTCTTGGGTATACATGCCTAGGAGTAGAACTGCTAGGTCAGATAGTATCTCTTTACTGTTTTTTGGGGGGTGGGGGAACCACCAAACTCTTTCCATGGTGGCTACCCCATTTTACACTCCCGTCAGCAGTGTAGGACTCCAATTTCTCCACATGCTGGCCACTGCTCGTTACTGTCTGTCTTTTGACGAGAACCATCCTAATCAGCATGAGGTCTCTTCTCATTTTATAAAGAAATCATTAGTAACAATGAGATTTATCGCATAATATGCCTCCTAAAGTATATTATTCTGCCTAATGCCTGTCTAAAAGTTCTAAGGAGAATTTATGTTCCCCTTTTATGGAGGAAAAAAACTAAGGCTCCCAGAGGATAAGGCCAGGACAAGGCAGAGGCACAGCTGAAGCACAACTGTCACTTTCCTCTTCATGCTGTCTCCCTTCCACTGTACTGCTACATCAGAACCACTGCTGTTAGACAAGGCGGACGCCCAGGAAAGCACTGGGTGAAGGTCCTGGCAAATTCTTGATGAAGAAAGGTCTTTACTGGCCAGAAGTGTAGGAAACTGCGCACAGGGAAGGCAACAACAACACCAAGGCCAGCAGTGAGGAAGGCGAGGACAGGCGCTCCTGCACATTGCCAAGCTAGCTGGGGGATGGCTCACCTGTACCACCCTAGCTATTCCACACAACAGAACGAAGCACTTGCCATCAACACAAGTGTCACAGCAGCCTAAAGCTGGAAACGACAAGAATGCTGTCTACCTAGTGGTGGTGAGGAAGGTGGGGTGGATCCACACAACAAACCCGACACAGCAAGTAGCGTCAACAACCTGCCAAGTACAGGCCTCAACGAGGGTCAGTCTCACAAAGTAATGCCAAGTGAACACACAAAAAGTAAGTACTATGTGGCTTCATGTGTAGGAAATTAAATGTGGGCAGGCTTACTCTGTGGTGTTGGAAGCCTCAAGAAGACCCAGAGATCAGCCCTGGGAGGCTGACAATGCATGATTTCTCAGTCTGTGGTGGCTGTGTAAGAATGTTCACTTGATAAATCGGAATAGTTTCTATACTTAGCTTATACTTTAATAAACCTTAATTAAAAAAACTAGTACAAAATGGTTATTGATGAAACTATTATATATAGAACTTAAAATAGAAAGTCAATTATATTTCAATAAAGAGAAACAAAATGATCCCTGAAACTTCTCAGGCTACCACGAGGCTAAAATCCCCAACCATCCTCCATTTATTTAAAATCCCGAAGCAAATCCAACAATAAAGACAGAACATCTGAAATGTTACCCAAATGTAAAGCACCACAGTGAAGAGTCATTACTAGACTTGGAGAATAAAAAGAAAGGCAACAGACTCACTAATGGGCTCCAGGGCAGGAACATGTATCTGCCAGCATACACACATGCACTTAAAAGTCTGCGCAGCCCTCCATATGTAATTATGGTTGAAAAGGTTAATAAAACTCTAAACCAAATGTACCCTAGTCTGAATATATTCCACGGACTTCAATTACCCATTACTGATGAAATGGACGGTATCAGACACAAGATGAAAGATCAAATTTCCATAAACGCACTTCAGTAAAAACCTGATACTAGAACATAGGGTCAGGAAATGGTGACAAATGGACAGGAAGTCTATCCATGGCCATATGCTCCAAATTGCCCCATAAACACATGCACAGAACAGCTATAAATCACCATTAGAAACAGTAATAGGGTGGTGGATTGGGGGATGGAACCCCTGCCTATTGTTTAGCCCAGTAACAACCTGGATAAGCCAAGAAGGCCCAAGGTACGTCAGGGAGCTCATGAGAGCACCAGACACAATGGGCAAAGGCAGTGTGGTAGGGGGTGTGAGCTGCCTAACCAAGGATGGGTTACCAATCCTGGGGCATCTCCAGTGGGCCTACTCTGTCCAGAGATACACCTCCAACTGGCCTCCCCCTTGGGCTGCCATGTAAGGGTGCACCTCAGAGCATCAACACTGTTTGGTCCCCAGGGAGGAAGCAAAGGATGCCAACAGCTGTAAACAGAAAAGCAGAGGGGTGATAACTCAAAAGGTGACTGCACTTCACAGTTTGCCTCAACAGAAGCTCATTAGCTTCTCACAGAAGGTATTAGCCACTTTCAAAGGTGAGAAACTAAACTCTGAGAAGATGCTCTCCATAAACATTTTCCTAAGGTGGGGGAGGGAGGGCCTAACAAAAAGAAAGAGGAGGTAAAGGAGGCAGAAATGGCAGAGCCTGAAACTCTGGCATTGCCCAACCTTGGTTGCTCCTCAGAATCCCCTGGAGAACCAAAAACTTTCAATCCCAGGGGCAGGAATACTGGTGGCTTGGCCTGCATCCTGGGAAGTGTGGACCTAGGGGAAGGGGCTATTAATTCAGATGTGGCTGAAGCAAGTTGCAGTGGTTCCCAAGCCCCACCCTACTTCCTACTCTGCTCCTGACACATAGCTCCTGCCTCCCCAGATACAGGGACACTGAGACAGCAGAGCATCAGCAAGGAGACTGCCTCCTGCTAGCATGCCGGTGTGTAAGCATAGAAGAGAAGGGGCTCACCACAGCGTCTCTAGAGAAAGGTGGATGTACATATCACATGCCCACACAAGCCTGGTGCATAGTTCACACAGGCTGCTACTTAGTAGTGAGAAAACTAACTCCTGACACGCACAACCATGATGGTTGAGAGGAGATGTATCCCAAATAATCCACAGACCACTGAGCAGAGCACACAGGCTCTGGGTAGTAAACAGGCAGGCCAAGGACTTCAGGTAACCTTCAGCCAAAGGGCAGCCACCCAAGTAGTATACCACTGTGTACCTTACTACGGGCAAATGCCACCTGCAACCTGACCTGCAACAGGGCTCAGTCCTGCCTCACATCGAACCACCCTAACTCTGATAATGGGTGGTGAGGTCTTATGGCAGTCTCTAGGGAAGGGCTCACAAGCTCCTGCACAAAGACACATGCCCTGGAGGGCTGGACAGGACTCTGCAACTTCCCCACTGGGTCCCAATCAGGCCACGACTCAGAACCAGGGTGTCACTGGCAATCCAAATGAACTTGGCACCATTCACCCTGCCAGGAGTGGTGGCCACAGTGTCTTGGCCCAGTGTGGGAAGTCACGCAGCACTGTGGATAAGTACTCTACACCAGACCCTGCTAGAGTCTGGTAAGGGGGTGTGTATGGTGGTGCCCCTTCTCAATGCCCCAGCAGGCTCCTGTCCTCCATGTCTGCCATTGGAGCCCTGTGTGAGCACAGCTCTTGAGCACAATTCAGAGCAGGGATAGGCCCCAGGGTCTTCAGGGAAGGCTGGACCCACTAGGCAGGGAGGAAAAGTCCAGTAGCTCCCCTAGAATAGTAGAATCCTCCCAGGTCAACATCACTTTCAGCCAGCAGTGTGGGATAGGGTGGGGCAGTACTTTTTCTATGAGAGGGGCCAGGCATGCCCTGGAGGCACTATCTTGGCAGTAAGTCTAAACCCCCTCTCTTCATCAGGTGTGGGAAAGGAGAGGCAAGCCCACACCCAACGAGTGTTAGGCACTCAGGAAGTACCTATGGGATGGAGGACAGATGTGGAGTCACAGCTGGGAGGTGGGCAGATGCAGCTAGTAGGTCCAGGAGATGCTGCAGTGCTGCAGTACAGCATAGAAATGGGTGAGGCTAGGGGTTAGGGAGCTCTGGAGTGCTGGGTGGGAAATGAGGTACAGAGTGGGCCGGACGTGCTAGGTGGACTGGCTTTGCAAGTTGTGGGGCACCTCCTCTTTCTTCTCTGTCCCTCCAGCCAGTGGACAGGGTACAACCCCACTAACTGAGCAACAGGAGCTCCCTGACTTACTCCTCTCCAGTGTCTTCCCTGTTCCCACCCACCAGTCCAACGTGGGCTGAATCACACTAAATAGCATAGAAGGGAGCATGCAGACTCCCAGATGTAAACTACATAGGTACAGGGTTCCCACATTTGTCTCCCCATAAGATTATTTCAGATGCATAAACACTCTCAACATTGAATTGGCCATGGACCTGCCAACTCACCTAAAGGGATCTGGGGGCCATTTCACGGGAGACCTTACTTCACTACCCCTTCTTTCCATCTAAACTGGTTGTTGGAAGGGGCCCACAGGAAGGACTTCCTGGACCAAGTCCCTCCTCTCTTCATTGGCATGAGCTCCAGGTGATGGGAAGGGGAGTTGAGAGGAGAAGTCTTATCTGATCCTCAGGACAGCCCTCAAAATGGAACCTGTTACCACCCTCATTTTGCAGGAATGCAAACTAAGGCTCAGTGAGGTCTGATGATTTACCTGAGTGCCACCACAGGGCGCCTCACTTCAAAAACTGTCTTTTTTTTTTTACAACACAGTGGTTCCCAGAGCAAGCGGTATCCAAAGAATAGCAGAGGGCCTGGGAGGGGACAGGAGTTGGAGCTGACCTTAAGGAACTATGGCTTCACCTAGCAGGTGGGCAGGGAGGAGGCCCAAATCTAGGCAAACAGGAACCTAGGAAGGCTGCAACAACCCCATGAGAGAAGGTGGAGGCCTCCTGGAAATCAGAGGCCAGGCAGGCACAGTGCCCGCCCCCCCCGGCTCTGCCCACACCCTGCAGCCCAGCAGACCCCACTTCTCTACCAGACCACATGCCACAGACCCATCTTGGCCAGTCCCCTCTGAACTCCCATCTGTTCCTTCCATGGCAAGAGGCTGAGGCAGTCCCCTCCCTCCACCCTGCATGGCTCCCTTTCTCCTAGGAGTCTTATACTTGTGACTGTGGGGATCATTAGGACCAAAGGGCTGAGAGACACCTGATAGAAAACAGCACAGGTCTGCAGTGGCTGTGGCCTGTCCTTGCCTACCCATAGCCCCAACTCTGTGAGGCTCATGTCAGTTTGGAGTGGCTGTCCCATTGCCAACCAAGAATTCCAGCTGCCCTGGGCAGTGTCCAAATGCTAAGCTGCTTTTAGAAAACCAGGGATTCATCCCTGGGCAGGAGGGATTTAGCCAGAATTGGGTGCCATTTAGAGAAGATTACACCCTAATTGCCTGGGTGTCAGCAGACAGGCTTCTAGCCAGCTGAGCCCTGGGGCTGGCAGAGTCCCCAGAGACCCTTTCTCTACCACAGAGAACCCAGTCCTGGGGCCTGGGGACCAGCCCTTATCTTCCACATCAGCTGGCTGCCCCAACACAAACCTCCATTCAACAGTGTGTGGTCAGGGGAGGAGGGGTGGCCTGGCAGCCCTGCCAGGCAGCTATCCAGCTTGCATCTGCTCCTAGCCAGAGGGGCGACTCGGCAGGCAGAGCAGCCCATGCTAGCCTGGAAACCACAGGTGAGGGTGGCAGCAGCCAGATTTTATTCTCACTTTCCTCTAACCCTCATCACATTTCTTTACCCATCTTAGGAAGGGATATCAGCAGGCACCCAGTTCCAAGTGGCAGGAGAACCTCAAACTTAGGCCACTTCCTCACAAGCTCCATCACAGGACTGTAACATGAGGAGCCTGAGGTCAGATAGTCACAGGCTGAGACGACAAAAATGCTCCACTGCCCAGAAGGTCTGGACGGTGAGTGGGCCAGCCTTTAGAATCTCTTGATGCTCCCTAAAAGCCTGATGAGTCACAGGACTCCAAAATAGGGTTGCAGAGATCAGTGACAGGCACCCTGGGTACACATTCAAACCCTGTGTCCCCTGTGGGTCCCAGCCACAGGGAGCTTACACACGCTGAGGTGAGAACCCTCCAGGGTTAGGTCAAGGGATGCTGAGACTTGGTATGTCCTAAGAGGAAGAGCAAGTCCAGGTGTCTGGTCTCCCAGTCTTGCCTCTGTCCCCTCATGCCTTGAGGCCTGGCCTTGACAGGCCACCTGGGGGAAGCCTTTGGTCCCTTCTGTGCTTTCAGTATCATCCTCACACAGGTCATCTTGGACATCCTCTTGCAGAGATTGCCCTGGGCCATGTCACAGTCCGCTATAGCGTGAATAGTTTGTCCCGACCAAAACTCACATTTAGACTTAATTTCTCAATGCGGCAGCATTGGGAGATGGGGCAGAGCTGGCGATGTCTGGGTCATGGGAGTGGAGCCCTCGTGAATGGATGAATACCCTTCTTGTGGGAGTTTAGCCCCCTTCTCTTCTGCATGCATTTGCTTGCCCTTCTGTTTTCCTCCACGAGTTGAAGAAGCATGAGGCCCTCACTAGAACTCCAGCAGATGCTGCTACCATGCTCTTGGATTTCCTAGGTTCTGGAACCACGAGCCAAAATAAACCTTTCCCTTTATAACTTACCTGGTCTCAGGTATATATTGTCATAGCAGGAAAAAATGCACTAAGACTCTCCTCTGAGCCTCACTCTCTCATGAGTCCTGACAAGTCTCCAGCCAGTGCAGACAGGGAGAAAGGAGTCCCACAGTGAGAAATGAGGATTCCCTGGTGGGAAAAGAGCATATCTGGAGAGGGGACAGAGGAGTGGAGGACAGCAGCTATGTGCCTGAGCAGGGAGACTTGGATAAGGACAGGAAACTATGCCATAAGCGACTCAATATGGCCTGGCCTGGAAGGTCAAGCACTACCCAAGTGACCATAAACCCACCTGTTGCTTCATACAAAACCGTCCCAAAGCTAGTGAAAAGGAGGAGTAGGTACAGGAGAGAGGAGAAGGCACTTGTTTCAGAATGGAGCAGGACCTAGGACCTGTTGCGGGCAGGGTGGGGGGGGTGCTGGGAAATGGACCAGAAAAAGACCCCAAGAGAAAAGTCATGGCATTAGGTATCAGCAGGAGCCCAGCAAGGGTGGAGCTGAAACTGAAATGACAGTGGAGCAACTCGCAAGAGCAGGACAATCTGTCACCCTTCAGGACAAACTCAGCACCAGCTCTGGCTGGTGTGTATTCCTGGGAAGTGGAACCCAGACTGTCAGCTGACTCTGTATCCCTCCCCTACCTGGCTCAGTCATCAGGCTGGTTTACAGGAGTGAGTCTAGCCTTCAACTGAGCCATACAGGGGAAAAACGACATAGAGACTTGTCCAGTACATAGACTTAGAAACAAGAGCACAGGGAGAACAGAAATAACATAGTGATCTTTATGAAAAATCTAGCCAACTCTACTGGGTGAAAAAAAATCTTTTACCCATTACCTTTTCTCAAAGTTAAAACAAAAAAGGACTATCAGTAACTGACACTGACCAAGGGCAACCCGGCTAGTGAGGGGCTGAAGACCCGGGCCTCTCATAAAACCCAGTCAGGAAAGCCTGACTCCTATGAAATATGTGTTCCTAAAACTCACTGCTCTGTACAAAATCATAGGGCTCCAGGGAAAAATGAGTGAGGGGCCTAACTTCGTCAGTGACACAGAAAGAAAGAAGCCTAACAAAACAACACACATTGTCAGAACTGCAGGATACTGGCAAAAGAATAATCACAGAGCTCAACAGAATAGAACAGAGAGCCCAGAAATAGAAGCACACAAATACTGTCAACTGATCTTTAACAAAGGAACAAAGACAATCTAATGAAGAAAATTTTTTCAATTAATTGTGCTGGATCAACTGGACACCCACACATGACATAATCAATCTAGACACGGTCTTCATATTTTTCACAAAAATTAATTCAAAGTGGACCACAGACTCATACAAAAACACTCAAAACTATATTGGGTGTTGTGGTGCATGCCTGTAATACCAGCAGCACTCAGGAGGCAGAGACAGGAGGACTGTCAAGAGTTCCAAGCCAGTCTGAAGCTATACAGTAAGACCCTATTTCAAAAAACAAAAACAAAACACCAACCAAACAAACAAACAAGAAAAAAGGCAAAACTGTTAAAAAACAAACAAACAAAAAACAATAAGAGAAAATCTATGTAACTTTGGGTTTGGTGATGAAGTTTACAACACCAAAAAGCACAATCCATGAAAGCAAAAATAGCACTAAAATTAAAAACCCTTGGTGGGCTTGGTGGTGCATGCCTGTAATTCTAGCACTCAGGAGAATCGCCACAAGTTTGAGCCCCCCCTGGGCTACATTGTGAGTTCAAGGCCAGCCTGGACTACATAGCAAAACTCTGTCTCAAAAAACCAACCAACCAACCAACCAAGCAGCCAAAAAACAAATCTTTGGTTCTGTCAAAAGTACATCTTAGAGAATGAAATGAGAAGTCATAGTCTGGGAGAAAGTATTTGCAAAATAGGAATTATACTCAAAATACATAAAGAATGTTAAAAACTCAACAATAAAAAGCAAGTAACCTAACTTAAAAAATGAGCAAAAGATCAGAACAGATATCAAAGAAGATAAATGCCATATGAGCACATAAAAAGATGTTCAACATCGTAAGTCAATAAAATAGCAATAAAATTCTACTCTACACCTATTTAAATAGCTAATATCCAGAACAACAACAATATCAAATGTTAGCAAGAATGTGAAGCAATAGGAACTCTGTCACTGGTGGTAGAAAAGTACATAATGGGCCAGTCACTGTGGAAGGCAGTCTGCAGATTTTTACAAAGCTAAACAAAGTCCTACCATACAATCTGACAAACATACTCTTACATATTTGAAAAAAATCTACACAAAATTCTGCACATACATGTTTACAGTAGCTTTACTCATAATTGCTGAAAACTGTAAGCAACCAAGGTGTCTTTCAATAGGTGAATGGATAAAGTGTGGTATATCCATACCATGAAGCATTATTGTTAAAAGACAAAACAAAACAAAACAAAAAACCCTACCAAGCCATGAAAAGACATGAATGAATCTTAAACATGTAACTGCGGGAAGAAGGCCGTCTATGAAGGGTGCACACTACTGCATATGATTCTTATTATGTCACATTCTGGGAAAAAACTAAAGAGATGGTAAAAAGATCAGTGGTTGGCAGGATTTGAATAGATTTTTTAAGGCAGTAAAATAATTCTGAAATAATTCTGTATGATACTAGGGGATCCCAAGATGGAATGCAGAATCTGGCAAAAAAATTGAACTATATTACAGATGAATGAAACAACTTCACTGAAGGGAGCAGAATAATGAGGTGATTTAAGTAACTATAAAAAGAAAAAAATCCAACACCTATTTATGACAAAATTCCTACAGAAATTAGGAATAGACGGTCTATATCTAAATTTGATAAAAGCCATCTATGACAAACCAACGGCCAACATCACACTAAATGGTCAGAAACTTGAAGTTTTCACACTAAAATCTGGAACAAGACAAGGCTGTCCACTATCACCACTATTATTCAATATAGTTCTAGAAACATTAGCAAGAGCAATCAGGCAAGAGAAAGAAATAAAAGGGATAAAGATAGGAAAGGAAGAAGTTAAACTATCATTATTTGCAGATGACATGA
>PVJO010012329.1:0-55957 GCA_004026905.1 Hystrix cristata
AAAATCCAGAGGCCCGGAGGGGGACAAGACGGAACTAGCGCAGGCACTTCTGCAGACGGAGGACAGGGTATCAAGGCTGTTTTCTAAATTTCCTTAATTTAGCAAGGAGGTGACGGCATCTGCTAAGAAAGAGGAGGGAAGAAGGTGTGACACGGTCAGTGCTCAGTACGGGCAGGAGGGCAGCCGGGAGGGCACAGAGCAGGGAGGGAGGGATGAGGACCGGCTTTTTCCACCTCAATGCATGCACCTGCTGGTGATATGGATGCTAATGGGTACGAACCATGGAACAGATTGGGGCCAGGCATAGTTTTTAAATTGTATTTTATACAAAATAAGTGTTTACATAAATTTTACTTTGGAAAGACCTAGGCAAAGTATACATAATCCGACTTAACAGGAGAAATACTTTATGGGACACATACTTCTAATGGGTACAGCAAAGTATGGAGAGCAGAGTTACAGACAGCGGTTCCCAACTCAACGAAGAGCACTGTGGACAGAGATACCAGTTTCGCTCCCTTCCTCCCCACAGCAGGAGCGGCCCCCAAGTCACAGCAAACCCAATCAGCTCACATTACCAAAGACAGCTGCGGCTTCAGGTTTTTCAAGTCCTTAGGAGGAGGAAGGCTTATCTTTTCCATCAGTAAAGTAACAAAATTGCTAAGAATTTCTAAGTACACAGATAGCAAAATAAAAGTAATTACCTCTGTCACGTGAAAGCTCTTGGGCAGTTCAGCCGTCTTTAGGTTGTCTATGTGTTGTGCTGCAGTGAGCCTTCTGCTCTCGAGAATCATTTAAACAAAGAGGGACACTCCATCAGTTGCCTCCTCGGTGCAGGGCCTTGTCACCCCAAACCCCAAGTCCCTCTGCAGGGGCCGACTGGTACCTCGGCCGCCCAGTGCTCTGTGGCTGGTGATGGCTCATTTGCCCAGGTGAGGTGGCTCCCCGGGGCGAAGCTAGGACTACAACTCACATGTCTCTATTCTCGGGCTAGGGCCCCAACCTAGGGATCCACAGGACGCAAGATCCCCGCAGGAGAGTACACACACTGAGATCTACCACACGTGACACAAGTACACAGCCAGTGCACACTGACAATGTGAAGAAAGTCCCCATCTCTGGAATTGCTGGGGATCAAAACTCACAAACTGATAATGGCCACATATTGTGACAGGTGGTTTTATGAGTTACATGCCCTAAGGGTTTTAATTGAAAAGATCCTTGGTAATAAAAATGAAACATCTAGATATGAACCGATGGGTTGCTATAAATATAATTTTAATTACAGTTATTTTACTTTTTAGAAGAGTTTATAGAAACAAAAATACTGAGGAAAGTGCTGTTTCTAGAACTACTCAACATATTTTGTATCAAAAGCTTTAAGCTTAACCATAAACATTTGTAGTTTTCCCTATATTGTTTTTTGGTACACTAAACTTTCACCTGCAGCCTAAATGCAAGATTTGACAGGTATATACTCTTTTAAGTATTAAAAGATGCCATTTAGGTAGCTACATTTTGCTATATATGGGAGCAAATATAGCAAATCACAACCAAATCACAAACAAATCAAATTAAGTGCAATTTGTAAACAGACTGTGGTGGGGATGACCTTGAATTACCTGCTTTGAACGCCATTACTAACACCCTCCAGACTTACTGTTGTAAGGGGTGGGCCCACCATAAATCAAGGCAAGAATTTTTGTTTCTCTCTTCCAAAACGGACTCTAGTAAGTACAACTAAAAACAAACAACAAGGGCCGGAGGTGCAGCTCACAGAGAAGCGTGTGCTCAGCCTATACAAGGCGCACGTTTCAATTCCCAGCACTACAAGGAAAAGAAAAGGGAAAGACAAGGGCAGAAAGGAAGGAAAGGACAGAAATGCTTCACTCATATGCGTGTGTCAAACAGAAAGAGAGACATAGGTCTGAACTCTATGCCATGGACACCTTCTCTAAGTCATGGAAATATCAGTTTTATGTCCTGCGCACCTTTTCTATGCATGTGAATGGCAAGGCGATGCCTCACCACCCGCGAACTGAGAATTCTGTAACTAGAAGGCCAACGCAGTGTCTGTTTGATTGCAAGGAGTGCAAACCACCCCACCCACTGGTGTGTCCGTCATAGAGTGATAACCACAGAACAACCCATCGTACCATAAATCACTCTTTAGAAGCCTTTGGTTTATTTTAGTCTACTATTTAAAGGAACAAATTTCAAGATTGTAAACAATCCTTCTGTACAAGTCATAAACTGCCATTAAAGCTGCCAGCCCCAAGGTACTCTCTAGCCTAGCTGCTGATCAGAACTGGCACCGGACAGCCTGGAAGCAGGTTTCCAAAGTCCCGATGGCTGTTTTCCAAGATCGAGAGCCGAGAGCCGCAGTGTGTGACAGACAGATCTCACCAACCGAATGCAGCTCTGCAACCAGCGCAGCCTGGAATGTCTCACAGAGAATAAGAAACAACACCTTCGCTTTGAATTCTCCCTCCAGTTAGTTCTTGGGGTCAGCCTGCACAGGAAGGTCCGCATATTCTCAGTCTGGCTGAAAAGCAGCTGCTTGGGCACTGGAAAGTTCTGTACCAAACGGGGTAGCACTTAGGACACATTTCAGAATCTTACACTAGGGATTCGAGTGCTGCAGGGAGCTGGAATTAAAGTGCTCACACTCCTCTTCGCTTTGTGACAGGCTTCACTGTAAACAACTGCCAAAGAATATATCCTCTCAGGATTCCCTAAAGTAAAATTTTATTTCTTCCAAGGTGTCTGCATCTTTGGTTTCATTCATCTATGTTACAGCACTGAATCAAGTTTGATGAGTGTGATTAATAAACTGAAAACATCTGAATCATTTACAATTTTTGAGTAATAAAGTTAAAATACACTGCTAAAGCCATTTTCATGTATCAAGGGACACATATGGCCATATGTGATTATTGTGAAGATGAGAATCGGCTGTAGACGGGACTGAAAGGCAGTGCAGACAGACGGGGAGGAGAAGAGGGTATCTGCACACAAAGAGCTTTACATGGAGCAGAGAAAAAGTGCCTCCTGTTCAGTTACAGTCACGAAGCGCACTGACCATTAGAGCACGTGTTCGGCCAGGACCAAGGAACTCCGGTCTTGTTTTTAGCCACCTTCCTTCCTACCCAGGACTTCTAACAGAATTCCAGGACCCAACACAAAATGAAATTATGGGGCCCTTGTTTCAGCATCATTAAGAATTTAGGCAGAGTCTGAGGGCAGAGTCTGGAGACCCGGATACGTCCACCTGCGAGGCCGGCCCCGCTCCTCCACGTCAGGGCACACGGGGGCATCTCCATGACCAGCCAGGGCTCAGTTTTCATTCTGATAAGGACAAACTGCACTGATCATTTCATGTTACACGGACCAAAGAAAAAGGTACAAGGTACATTTTCGAAAAACAGAATGGGATTTATTTCAACTGAGAAAACTATTTCACTGGCTGCATTTCTGCGAAGGATAAAAATATCTGATCTAACAAACAACGCTTACTTTCTTCTTCTTTTAAAAACAGTGCTTAATGTTCAAGGAGATGCTGGTGTGCTGGTGTGTGCTGACAGAAGTGACAGAGAACAGGGTGGCAAGATAGGAGGGCCAGAGACAGAGGAAAGGAGGGAAGAGGAGGAGAGGGGAAGGGAGGGGAGGGGAGAGGAGCGGAGAGGTGGGGTGGGGCAGAAACCTCAAAGCAGCCTGATAATGTTTCCCGCAGGCCACCTGACCCTTTTCCCTCAGAAATGTTAGGCTGCAATTGCCATTTTAATTATCCACCAAAAAACGTACTCTTAACTTTAGTAGCACTACAAGTAAGGCAGAAGTACTTCAAAATGTGGGGCTCAGTCTTTTCCGTTAACTTCCGAAGCATGAGTTTTGGTTACAGACCATTCTGAAAGGCTGTGACAAAAGTCCTAGATAATGAATGTTTGTAGCAAGGGCTTCCTACTTTTAAATTTGGGGTAGAGGGTTACCTGACAATAAACACTGTAACACATTTTTGGTTTTGGCTTTAGGATTATAATTTCAGAGGGGAGGAAATATGATTTTGGATAACTTTCCGGTTTGTAACACTGAATGACCATTAGAAACAAAGGGTCATCATGGTAATACACACATACGTGTATATATATATTGTTGGATTATTAATGCAGAGAAACAGATACTTGCTGACTCAGATTCTGCCACCGTTTGTATTTAAAACATTCCCTCCACCATTCTTGCCCAAAGAAGTTTTCTTCCTTGAACTCAGGCTTCCCCTTCACAGCAGAATGACACGGGGCAACATTTCCCGACCCTGGGAAATGCACAGACGACTTTTTGGCGTGCCCCGCCTGAGCAGCGACTGTGAGCCTTCTGGCCACCACGTCTTGTGACACCCGCTGAGCACCTCGGCCAGCACTCGCTAGGGGCCGTTTCTATGTTCAATGACAAGGACCAAGTCAGAGCCAGGTGTTCCAATTTCCTTTACTTGAACACTGAAGGCTGATCCCGAATTCGGTTAATTTTAGCAGTGAATAATCAATTAATACAATTCTTTTAGGGACTACTGTTAAAGCTGAACTGTTTTGTGATTTAGATTTGTTTTTATATGCTCAGTTTTAAAAGCTGCTATTAAAATCACTATGTACAGAGAAAAAAGAAGTATATATTAAATATTTTATAAGTTATGAAATAAATAACCTAAAAATAAATGTCAGATTGTGAGTTTAACTTTGCCTTCCTTTAAATACAAATATATATTTTTTAAATTATGAATTTAGACCTCTTCCTTAGATTTTTATCCTCCATGAAATCTCCAAAATTACAAATGCAGGACAAATGCCAGGTATCAGTTACTTATGTTTGAAGTATGGAATTCTCACCAGGCCTGGGAAGACAAATAAATAGAGCTCTCTTTCCCTCTAGTTAGAGTCTATGAAGATTTTGATATATATATTGTAAAGATTCTTCAATGTTTAAATATATTTTCAAAAAAATAATAAATTCATGGTATCTAAACATTAAGATAATAAAGTAGGACATTTCTCTCAGTTAATATCTTTAATATCGTCTATGTAGAATATACTATTTTTCTCCACCAAAATAACAATATATTTGAAGGTGGAAACATTTATGATTTGAAATGCACTTTTGAAATTTTAAGAGTAGAACCACTACTCCAGTAACATTTATAGTAAAACCTGTGATTTAAAACATCAGGGGCATCAAGCACCTTGCTTTTCCTGCAGGGATAAAGATACCCTTATACAATCCCAGAAGCTTCCGTTTTGATGGATTAGGCAATGGAAAAACTGGCATCAGTGTGGAATTTAATTTACTCCTCAAAAGGCCTCTAGCAGCATCCTTAGGGAGATATTAGATAAAGCTCACTTAACAGTTGCCCTTTTTCTCCTATACTCTGTATGGTTCTACAAAAGCTATTAGACACTCATTTCCGGTTCAGGAGAATTAACTGAACCGCCACTTGGTACACTGTCCCGAATGGCTCACCCAGAGGAGTTATGCTCTTTGACAAAGCTTGTCCCATGAAAAATAGATGCTCTCCTTTACAGCATTTCAATATTTCTGTATTTCTGGGACATAAAAGTCTAATGAAGAAATGGAATTAGACTGCCAGGATGCAAAAGTACAGAAATATGTCGAGGAAAACGGGGAATTGGACTGAACAGAAATCTCTAACATCTGCAACTGCTGTCTTCCATCCCTCGTAGCACTTCCTGCCTTGCTTGCTGTTTTTCTTCTTTCACAGCAGTGCGAGTCCTTCACAAGCGCTGGCCAGCAGGTGTCCCAGGATGTGCCACCCTGGACTCAGCACTGAGAGAGGAAAGCTTCACGGGTTGTGCCCTGCGATGCAACACCCAGGCTGCGTCTCTCTGTCCTCTTCCAGAGCCACCAGCAGTGTCCTCCGAGACCAGCCCTAATGGTGCTACGTTTGATCCTTTTCTCGAACGTCCTGTAGTCGCTTTTCTAGGCGATCCAATTTGGCGAGATTCTCCTTCAGCAGCTTGCTGTCCGGAACCAGCTGCAAGGCTCTCTCATAATAAGCCCTCGCAGACATGTAGTCTCCCTGCAGGGAAAGACAGAGAACAATTATACTCCACTCCATCGCGGTCCTGAGGATGGGGGCTGAGAAACGGGCCCCGGCCCCGCAACACTAATGTTCTCGCGACGACACCTTGTCTGGGTGTGTGATGCCACCCTTATCTGTTGGTGCTTCGGAGAGCCCACAGCTGTAAGCACCAGACTAGGTGGAGAACGGAAAGATGACAGAAGGCTGAGTAGGGCTAGGGGCAGAAGGAGATTTTCAGGAGACCAGCGTTTCCTAGTGCTCCCAAGGGCTGCAGGAGTCCTCGCTGATCGAAGGGAGCCAGGCGTGTTTCAAAAATAGTTTAGGTGTCCACTATTCTAATCTTTAACTTAAAACCTAACAGCAACTTTTGCCTAAAACAGGCTTTACAAATGAAAGGACGGTGAGAATTCGGGGTTGGGTGTACGCGCTACCCAAGGTGTGAGGCCACATGCAGCGGCCGGGCACGCTCAGTGCGGTGGTGTGTCAAGGTGACCTGCTACACGGTGACCCCACCCCCTGCTGGCGCCCATCTGTACGATCTGAGTCCCAGCAAATGGGCCACGACTCTTACCTTTCCCCAGCCCTTTCCCAGTCTGAAATGAATTATTTCCTTTATCGGTTCACCCTTTCAGATATGTGTTCTGCAGTCTCAGAACTAAGGCTGTTCGAGTTGTCTCCATTCTGAGAAATAAGACTGGCCTAACCTGAGTCTCAGTTACACCTCCCGTGAGGACCAACACCAGGGGGAACTCTGAAGTGCCACGTGATTTAAAACTGCATCTCTCAAGGTAAAAGTACTAAGTGGCAACTTTGAAGTCCTGTTTACTGAATGCTGAGCTGTTTTCCAAATAAGCTACTTTGTGTCCAGAGTCTAGACCCTGCTCCATCCTCAAACAGCACTCCTGCAAGGACTCTGCGGCTCTTGCTTTATTAACCACGATTCACTCTGCACACGGTCTCTTTCCCATACTGTCCGCCAGTCCCCGCTGGTGAGAGGGAGCGTGGGAGGGCTGAGCAAGAAACCACACACTGGGAATCCAGGCGCTGGCTCGTGACATAAACGAAAGTATTTCCGATTATTAACACTGACTCTAAAAAGAGGCTAAACAGACTGCTGAACAAATGGGGATGGATGTGAATTTGCCGAGTTCATGCACTTATCCACCAGCATTCCTGATTCCACCAGGCTGAGTACATGCTCGCCGATGCCCGCGTGGCTGTGTCCTGGTGGCTCCCACAGCGTGCTGCTGTAGCTGGTGCCGACAGTGCCCCAGGCACGGGCGCTGCAGTCAGGCTGCTCCGTCCTTTCACACAGACCTACCTCACCTTCCGCCCCTCCGATTAAACTGGAAGGCCTGTTTTTTAAAAAGTTTGCTGAATCCAAAGTCTCCAATTCTGTGCTACAAAGGGAATTTGACAGATCTGCTTTCTAGAACTGGGCTAATAAGATAGCCATTATGGGAATTAAATTCATTAGTTAAAAAAAAAAAAGAAACAAAAATAAAATTCATCAGTTAATTATGAATTCCATTCTTTAGCTGCACCAGCTCAACAGCCACACCAGGGTCACCACCTCCTTGGCCAGGGCGGAAACGGGGCACGTGCGCCACCAGCACCTCCACAGGACAGCACGCGCCTTCCTGCAAGGAGCCAGACTACAAACAGCACACGCACGTACATGGGATGCTGGCTGGAGAGCCTGATTATAAGCAGTGTATTACAGCTTCTTATCGCATGCAACACTTCATGGAAAGTATTACTGGTCGAGCATTCTTAATCTGAAGACGCAAAATGCTTGAAAATCTGAAATGTTTCGAGCACGGACATGATGTCACAGGACCACGACAGGTAACCGAGCAGAATAAATAGTGTAGACAACTGCCTTCAGGCTATGAGCATCAGGTACATGTGAAACAAAAGGGAATTTCATATCTGCAGTTAGGTTCCATCCTTATCTATCTATCTATGCAAATACTCTAAAGCCTGGAAAATGTACATCTGAAACCCTTGTGCCTCAGGCATTCAGGTCTAGGACAAAGGAGTGTTTGTGACTACACAGCAGGACCAAGATGACCACAGGCCCACGGCCTTCTCCCAGCCGGGTCACCTCCCCAAGGAGCCTTGTGGGATGAATGAATGAATAATGGCAAATCTCCTGACTTTATTAGTTAAAAACAACAGTCTCCTGCAAAGATCATTTCCAACCTTCCTGACACAAAGATTCACTCAAGTCAGCTTTTCTTACTCAGGAGGGGAGAGCAAAATGAAATGAACTTTTTTGATAAGAAGCTGGGAGTACAAAGTGTCCTGGACATAATCCATGAGAAAGTACTATTTAAAGTGCATTTAGTGTCGACAGTGAGTTAACTTTTGAAGAAAAGAAGCCGCACTGTGCTTCAGCAGGGACTCAGTTCATAGAAAGATTTTAACTACTGTCTGATGATACTCCTTATAAGTAGAAAGATCTTTTTTATAATTAGTAAAGTCATGGAACCTAATTTTATATGCACGTGTGAAAAAATGGCTTCTCATGACATTCATTATCTAGAAAATACAAAATGAACACAAGTTCTGCTAATTTCACTTTTGAACACCTACATTTTCAGGTTTCAGATGATGTGAAGAGAAAATTAACAAGCTCCGAGCCCTTGAAGAGAGAAGCACGTGGGAGGAGCCGGCGGAGCATCGCACCAGCCCCACATGCTGCCCGCTGCCGGCCTCCTACCTTGATGTGCTGTATCCCGCCCATGTTCATCCAGGCCTGCGCCTGCTCCGGGTTGAGGGCCACGGCTGCTCTATAGCTCTAAGTGAAGAAGAAAGGGGTTCAGTCAGGAGACGGACCCGCCACAACACCGTGAGGTCATCGAGCCCCTTCCTGCACACGTGAGCATTTACGTGGTTAACGCAATGGAACCAGCCATGACATGCTCGCACGAGGCCCTGTTTATTTCCATCATTTTTCAAAGTTGATGATTCTAAAGCCAAAGAAATTGCAACGTGCAATTTCTCTGCAGAGCTAATCTGTGGGTTCACAGCATCTAAGGTTGCTTGTCGGGAATCCAGGCGATATCTGTAATACTGTGCCATTTCCCACTGGCCCTCACCTGCGAGAAAATTGTACTTCTTCCCTTCTTCACTATAAATGAAGTTGGTAAGAAAAAAGTTATTTTGAAATCATAGAATTCAGGGACCAGGAGTACGGCTTAGTGCTAGGGAGCCTGCTTGGCACTTGCAAGGCTGTGCATTCAGTTCCGAGCACTCAGAAAAAAGAAAAAGAGAAAGAAAAAAAAAACAACCCATAAAACAAAAAAGCTGAACTCGGAGTAGTTTCCGGCAGTTTAACCCTGGAGTAGCAGCCTCCTACATGACCTGGCTCTGCAGCCTGAGCTTCTACTCTGGAAATAAGATGCTCCCCACATCGCATTACTAGGGGACAGTCTTAATCAGTACAAAGTCTTCCCTTTTCTTCTGCTGCATGAAAAGTCTTCGAACGTTCCACAAGAGTTGCCTGTCTCTCCAGCACTTTCTCTGGTTTGAACATGTAACCTTCCAAATGCGGTATCTGTGAGGTAGACTCTTAATACTATGAGTTGCCTTGCATCAGAGGTTAGCTCACCACGCTTAACTCTCAAGAGCACTCTCCTCAAGCAAAGCCTCTGCAAAGCAATGTAAGTTGTTCGTATATTTTAATGTTCTTTGCTGCTTTTATTAGCAAAAATGTAACCAAACAAATCTACCAAATAAAATCTAGTCTATCTCTGCCAGTTTTTGGAGAAAGAGGCAAATGGTTAAGCAACTGGATGCTTAAAAAGATGCTGAAATGAACCTGAAGGTGTTTATTTGGCTTGATTTTTATCAGTAGAGATGTACATATAGGAAAAAAAAGCTGATTCAAGCTCTGACACCTGGATGACCTTGAGTACGTTATATGACCTCCAAGTCTCAGCTTACAGAGGTAACGAGTGACAACAATGGCCAACTCTTTCCTATATGATTTCTGCAAAGATTAGGTTGTTTCACCTGTATGCAACCTCCACACAAGCGCCAGCGCACGGCAGCCAGCAGACTCTTGCCCCTAAACACTGCCACGCTACAGCGGCATCTGGCCCAACGCAGGAGACACCAGCAGATGCTTCTCTTTCAATGCCACATATTAAGATGAAGATAGATGGAGATAAAGGAGAACGTTCATGAATTACTAATAATTAAACCATCACATTAGCTATAAATACCTTATTAAAAGTGCTCACAAGGCAAACAAATTTCCGTAATTTTTGAAAGAAAAACTTACAATGTCTCCGAGAAAAATGCCACAATTTCTGCCGCTGTTTTAAGGGTTCATGCTCACATTAGTTTTTCCAAATCTCTTTACACGTGCTTTATATAGTTATATAACTTACCTCTTCTTTGCAGGGCTGGGGATTGAAGCCAGGGCCTCACACACTCCAGGCAAGGGCTCCGCTACTGCGCAACAGCCCTGCCCCCCAGCAATACTTCAAAAGTCACTTGGTTATTTCTCTTCCAACACAATTATATCATGTCAGATTTACTTTGATCTATAATATGTTTAGAGTAATTTTATAACCTCATTAATCCCAACTGGTGGCTTTACCACCACCACTAAGCCATCACCACCACTAAAGCGCACTGTTTCTGTAGCACTCCTGTTTATGATTTTGTATGTCTTCTTGATTTTGTACTTTTAATTGGGAATACATTTTATTCCAGAGTTGTAGATATGGAAAACTTATAAGATGCAAAACACAACATTTTAGAAGACACGCGGTCCCTCTCACAAGGAATGTCCTGCTGGGCAGGACGGGGCCGCGTGTGATGGAGGAAGAGCCCAAGTCCAGCCTGGAGCAGGGTCAGGGCAGGGGCATTGCCCGGGGCTCTCTGGGCACCCGCGCAGCTGCAATACACGGTTCTTGCAGGTGAACAGAGGAGGACAGAGAAGGCAGACAGGTTATGTTGAGGCTGAAAGGCAAACGTCTGGACAACCAAGTTAAAGGTGATAATTGAAAAAAAGAATGCACCGCGTAACTCTCAGTAATCAGAAACCAGGAGCGCAAATAGAAAAATCAGTGGATGACTCCGTCAGCTAATAATAAATTCACTCCGCGAATGCGTAATGATGGTGGATTTTGCTGTCTAGGCTTCATCATGGATCTCAGAAGTATTCATTATAATCTATAAATTTAGTAACAGGTTCTACATATTTTACCTCAAAAGCTTTATCAAGAAGGTTCTGCTCCCTTAGTTGGTTGCCTTTTGTGAAAAAAAGCTCAGATACAACCTTTGGGTCCTCTGGTTTCAGCTGGAGTGCCTTGTCTATAGCATCGAGTGCCTGAGGAGGTGCGAAACAAAGACAGAATAAACACAGATCCACGATGAAATGCACACTGTGGGTTCACGTACATTAGCTGGTGTACAACTAAAACACATTCTTCATTCTCTGATTTTCCCCTTGAGAATTAACATCCCTAACCAAATAATTTCCTTATGCCCAGGTCATTAATCCATCAATGACAAAACAAAAATGAAAACAAAAACAAACTCAGAAAAAACAAAGGTCCCTGATCACTTCCCAGGGAAGCAGTGGAAGGCAGCTGAACGAGAGCAAGACTGGACGACATCTGCCCTGTCCACAAGTCTGTCCACAGGGCTCCCGCAGCCCTCTCACATCCCTGGTTTCTCTCGCCCCCAGCGCCCGCTGCGTCCCTGCGGCAAGATGGCCTTTGGAAGCACAGATCTGGTCACGCCCCTCCGCTCCGTGAACCCCAAACCCCAGGGGCCCCAGCACCTGTGCCTGCATCCCGCACTTCGGCCCTGCTCTCTCACACCCATTCCCCGGACAGGCACAAGACCTCTGCATGTGCTGTACCTTGACCAGATTTTTTCCCCTGCCCCTTCTGCTTAATTTAATTATTCCTGTTCACAGTCCAGCTCTCCCTCCACATCACTTGACAGGGAAACTCGGCCTTCCAGACTCATCGGCTGCCCTGATTATATCCTCTCAGCACTGCACCTCCTCATGGTATCACCAAGCATAGCTACAACCACATTTCCTGCATAATTACTCGTTCAGTATCTGTCTCCTTTTCTACTATAAACAGCATGAGGATAAGGGCAGAGATTTTTTGTTTTTCGGCATGTTACTTTATTTCTAGCATCTAGCACACAGCAGGCGTTTGACAAATATTTTGTTGAGCTGGTTCATGATTTCGCTGGTTTTGTGACTTAAAATGGGGAGAACAGCAGCAGCAACACCAGCCCGCCTTACTTAGGCTGCCGTGAGGATGGCAGCAAACAGTGTTTTAGAAACACATGGAAAATGCTAAAAGCACACAAATGCCAGTCTTTCTAGAATTAGCTAAAACCAAACAGATAAAGTTACATCAAATCTGTAGACCAAGGAGAAGCCAAAGCATGTATATTTCACGGGGGAGTTAAGGGGACATCTGTGAAAAGTGCCTGTGGGACTGGGAAACGCCAGCTGGTGATACTCAGGACTCCTCAGCCACGAAGTGCGCAAACCAGAGAACCGGTCAGGTGCACAGCCTTCCTACTCGGCTACCTTGTCATGGTCCTCCTGCTTGCTGTAGATGGCAGACAGAAGGCGGTAGCACTCCAGGCACCCAGCGTCCTCCGACACGATGTGCGCCGTCAGCGTCTCGGCTTCTTTCGTCTGACCCGTCACCGCCAAAACCTGAGCCTGCAAAAGCACAGGGCCTGGCTAAAAAGGTCCTTCACAGCTCCACACCAGACACGGCCCTGGGATGGAGGAGTTCAGGAAACAGCAGGTCCAAACGCTGCACCTGCGACTCGCAGGGAGGCAGTGACCAGCCTGCGGCTCTCAGTCCTTTGTCACCCACCCATCCATTAAGGTGCATTGGTGCCTCTGTGTGTGAGTGGCAAGCACGCCAAAGCTACCCAATGAAGTGGCTGAGCCTCTTAAAGGCTAACTAACTCTATCCAAAGACAAGTAGTTTTCTGTGATTTCAACAGAACACTATGTTTGCAAGAAGTTAACGAATATTGATTTATTGAACATCTAAGAAAAGGAAGAGGAAGTCCTCAACATGGAGATCAAAACACTGTTGATATTGATGCTAATATCCCTGAGTTTGCTAGCTGGACTGCAGTCCTTGTTCCTGGGAACTGCGTGCTAATCACTCGGGCCCCACAGGAGGGTGACAGCTGTAACTAAGCCACGTGTTTCAGAAGACACATGCCACGTTCTGTTCTAGGTGTATGTGAATATGCTTCACTTACATATCTGAGTGTGTGTGTGCACACGTGCACACACGACAGTGGTGAATGCATCAACGTGTTGAAAGTTGGGTGAAAGGTACTGAAGAGTATTTTAGTATCTCTGCAACTTTTCTGTTTTGTTTTGCAGAGCTGGGGAGTAGCACCCAGGGCCTCGTATGTCTTAGGGCTGGGCCAATGTGCTACCACTAAGCTACACGCCCGCCTTGACACTTGGTTCTGAGTCTGAAATTTTTCTGAAACAAAGCTCCAAGGACTTCTGGTATCTGTGTTTTCAGTGGATGGCCGTAAGGCTGGTGACATGAGTGTCATGCAGTGGACACAGCAGACAGCGTCCTGTACCAGTTAAGTGACCAACCTGTGCCCAAGGCCCGGCCTCTTGGCCTCTCCTCCCCAACTCACCAGCGCCAGACGCAGCTCCCTCTGCGAAGGCTGGAGCACGGCAGCCTCGCGGTAAACCTGCAGCGCCT
Organism: Hystrix cristata; assembly: GCA_004026905.1. NCBI lineage: Eukaryota > Metazoa > Chordata > Mammalia > Rodentia > Hystricidae > Hystrix > Hystrix cristata. Next base: position 13,831 of record PVJO010012329.1, read on the forward strand.
CCTCGTAGCGGCCGGTGTTGTAGTACAGGGCTCCCAAGGGTGACAGGGTCTCGGCTTTGCGCGCCACCTGCAGGGCTCTGAGTTTGGACAAATGCAAGCTGACGCTTTTCTTCTAAATGGCACATTTCCAAAGGTCTAGACCTGGCCACCCTGAGTATAAGAACATCTGTGATGGTGACCAACACAGCATGGAGCCTCCAGTGGGGCTCCCGTTCATGGCGAAGGGCAGCCTCATTCATGCTCTGATGTGTGTGCATCTTTCCTCCACCCACACTCTGAACCCGCTATTTGTGGCTGGGTTGCAGCCCATAGCTTTAGGAAATGATGCAGTAACTAAAGTGGAAATGAAATTTCCACCTGCTTTAGCACCATGGCTAAACCAGCAGGGAAAAGTTAGTACTTAGGATGCCACGTGTGCCGCTCTATACCACCGGACTGTCTCTTGGGAAATAAGAATCTGTACCACACCAACTGGCGGGATTCACCCAGACTGTATCCTGACAGCCCGTTTCTTACAATCCAATAGAAAGTCAGCGGCATCTTCTGAGGTATTGGAGCAACTAGAAGAAATGATCCGGCGCTGTGGCCCACGCCTGTAATCCCAGCACTCGGGAGGCTGAGGCAGTAGGATTGCTAGGAGTTCGAGGCCAGCCTGAACTACACGGTGAGACCCCGTCTCAAACAAACAAGAAGCGAAGCAAAGAGGCCGTACCGTTTGTACCATTCTTCAGCCATGCTGTTCTCTCCCAGAGACCTGTAGAGGCGGCCTAGGTTCATCATCGCCACATGATGACTGGGGCTAAGGGTGACAGCCTGTTGGTAATGAGCCACGGCCTTCTCCGAGGAGCCTGCAGATGGCATCGGGCGGGGAGAGCGGAGCGCCCTGCGTTAGGAGACGCAGAGCCCCACGGTTTACTAGCTCAGGTCACTCCTCCTCGGTACTACGTCCCGTCAGCACTACTCAGTGTATGATTCAGCTTGTGCTTCAGCTTCGCATTTGCTTTAATTTTGGACCATCTTATATTATTATTTCATTTCCGAAGAAATTAATGATAAAAAAGCAGTAAAAACTGAAGCCTATTCCTTTCACCTTATTGTTTTAGTCAAAGTGTTTTCTGGCCACACCTTTGTGACAGTGAGGTTTGGAGATGACCAGTGGCTGTCATCCACCAGACACGGCTCCTCCCGTCACACACACTTAGCACAGCGCCCGCAGGGAGACAGCGGTCCTGAAGCAAGGCCCAAGGGTCTCTCAGGCACTCCACCACGACACGGGCAGCGAGGCCCTGCTCCGGACAACGCGCTCTGTCTGGGAAATCCCTCTGGGAATCAGACTTTTCATTAAATGGCATTTGTTTAATGTGACTGTAAACAGCAGGAATGCATTTATCCAGTGCATTATGTACTTTAAAATGCTTTTACTTGCAAGATCTCTGTGGGCATTCTGGATACTACTTAGCTGCCTCTTGGGATTTAAAGGACATGTGAAACACAAACTAAAAGGAAACTACATTGCAGACACGGATGTAAGACCTTAAGAGGCTCAACAGACCCCGGGGGCCGCAAGGCAGGAGCCGGCACGTGAGAAGCTTCCCCGGGCATCGCGGCTGAGGGACTGAACCCGAGAAACGCCTGCACGTCCCAGCAGAACGGGACCTTTGGTATCCACAGGAGTCTCCCAAGCGCACTGTTTCTCAACACAAGGGTGACTCGGGAGGCAGGAAAAGGTGCCACATCCTAACATGGCCAGTGTGTGGTCAGTCCTTTAAGGGGTGGGGGGTGGGCCCGTTTGCTGCTGAAGTCAAAGACCAAGGTGCCCGCAGGGCAGGCTAAGCAGAGGGCTCTTCCGGTCTTCCTATCCTTAACTATACTTCATCTTATCGTGTGGCTGCTGAGCCAGCAGGTGGTGCCACACGACCATTTTACATGCAAAATCGAGGCTGCATTTCCAGATGTACCAGAGTGTGGATTTATATATTCTATAAACAGAAGAGCTTCACATATCCTAGAAAATGAAGACGCTTTCAAGCATTTCATATTAGAAAAATAATTAAAACTGAATTTTACTGCAGAACTGCTAGTTTGGTAGTTAACAAGAACAAAGTGGTGCTTCTGCATTAAATTCGAGTATCATTTTATTACTCGTAAGTATTCATTACATGCCCACGGTGTAAGGGGCTCTGCACAAACTGTAGCGACAGCCCCTGCCTCGGAATGTTCTGCGTTAAAGAGGGTGAAGAAAGTGGATTTTAAACAGTGTCGTGGGAGGACACTGTATCAATTACAGTAAAGCCGATTCTGCAACGCACATCAAGAAAGGAACGAGACAGTTTCTCGGTTACACGGAAGTGTTTACCGTCTGCTGGTGGCGAGGTTCGCAGGCAGGTGCTCCGGCACAGTAGGGAGCATTTCGTCCCCACAGACTCACCAACTTGTGTAAGTGACACTCAAGGAGAACAGGATCGCCAAATCATCAGGCTACTTCCTGCCACCCAGAGTTTCCTTCAGACTCGATGACAAGAAACGGGTAGATTTTATGGAGCTGAGCTTGAAGATTGGGGAAATGACAGCCCGTGGGACAGTGTGACACCGGGAGTATGAGTTTCCTGCCGACTCAGCCGATTTGATTTCTGAGGCTTGTCTGGGTTGGTGCTACTTTGTCCACAGATAGTATTATCTCACTTCCACAGAGCAGCTCCCCCTTCATTTCACTTACCAGAATCAACTAAGAAAACTCCGTAGTTGTTGTGTAAGTCTGAGCTGTCTGGACAGTTCTTTATTCCAGCCTGGTATACTTCTTCAGCTTCCTTAAATCTTTCCTTTTTAAGGGAACAAGAAAAAGATTTGATGAGGTTTTAAAAAAATCAACAAACTGAGTATTGGCAGTGGGCCAAATGGAGTAACTTTACTGAGCCCCTACCGTACCGTAGGCCTAAGACATAACATTGTGGACTCTGCCTGAATTGAAGTCAGTATTAACTGTGAATATGTAAATATGGTTCATATCTGTGTCTGGTTCTTTTAGGGCAAACAAGCTGCTGTTTACTCACAGGGGACACCTGGATGGGCTAGGATGTACCATCAGAAAGGTCTGAAAACAGGTGTTTGGACGGGAGGCGCAGTGACACAAACATGGTGTGCAGGGCTGTGTCAGCGGCAGCATCCCAGCGGAGGCAGGGCGCAAGGGGTTTGTCTGATAACTGCGATTTCAGAGACACTCTGACCAACACTGCGAGGCTGACTGGGGCACTTAAGGCCACAGGGAGGGCCTTGCCTTGCCTTTTCTTTGCCTGAAGTGTCGCTGCAGCCAGCAAGCTGTGCGCTGCTCTTCAGTCTGTGCTCTCTGGTCTGAGCTGCCCCTACAGGAAGATGCCAGGCAGTCATATGGCCACTCCAAGCCTCGCCTCCGACCTGCTGGCCGCACCCAGACCGATCGCTGCACCCCAAAAGGCCTATATCTCCTGTTGATTAAAGAGTTACTCCACAGAAGGCTAAACTTGAGTCACTGGTAGCAAAATGGATTCACTAATGCAGACAATAATGTTAAGTGAAATAAATCAGACCCAATCTTAAATAGTGCATGGTTTCTTTTATATGTGAAACCCAAAGTAAAATAAAGAGCAAAACAGAAGAGACATAATAGGAAACAGGGAGATAGATCTTTTGTAAAAGAGAAGGAGACCAAGAGATGGAGAGGGAAAGGGGACATAAAAAGAATTAAGATGTGTTATGTACATGTGCCTACACCCCAAGAGGAATGGAATCATTATACATTATGTGCTGCAAACATGCACTGCACCAATAAAAAAGAGAAGCTAAAAAGATGAAAGGCTAAACAAAAAAACAAAGATATTCGCTTTAGCATACTTTAGTAATTCTGAGTTAACTTTTTGGTACATTGTTCACACTCTGAGACTGTCATGTCACAGGTATTTTACAATACGGAGGTTAAACTCTAGCGAATCAAAGGCCATGAGAAGTAGCCACCTGAAGGTCAGGTACAAGGAAGAGATTCAGCACAAAGCACATGGCAAATCTGTCCTTAACATGCTCCGAGGATGAAGGCTTTAAAACTGTATCAGTAGTTATGACTGTGGAGCTTTCGACCAGATGCATCCAAGGGAAGACAGAGCTTGGTTTCCTCGATTCAGCCTTACGTTTGCATAAAATGTGTCAGATACTCATACTAAATGCTCAGCAATAAACCACGTTAGGGTCATATCTGACCCAGGAAGGAAGCAGATACTTCATCCTCTGCAGAATACCCAAAGCCGTATGTCTGAATCCACGTGACTCACTAGCATTCACCCTGAGGGTGAGGTTTGTATTTGGCCAATTGCACTTATTTTAATTATAAATCCATATTCCAGCAAAAATGAGGATCCACGTTTCTAAAAATGTGGAGCTTTTCCCAACAATTTGTCCGACTCAATGTAATAAAAGATGAATGAAAATCTCAGTATTTCTTTTCGAACTACGAAGAGAAGCATTTTATGACTGCATTGGCCACTGAAGGGCTGACGACTGTGTGCGTGGTAAATGAGGGCAGACAGGACATACATTATATGAGACTCTAGTCAATCCATACATTAAAGGTACCGCTGGGTATTCATTCATTTATCCAGTCACTTAGCACTTGTTGGCCACAATCACCATATGAAGTGTGCACAGTAATTAAGGCTTGACTACACTGGGGGAATTCTGGCCCTACTATTTATGTCTGTAAGGTGCCCTTATTTTCTCTGTGCCCCAAAGATGAGGCAGGAACCACAACAGAACCTGTCTCCTGGGTTTGCTGTGAGAATGAGCTTCCCCTAGAAATGCAATTTTCGAAGTACCGAGAAGTAATAGAAGGTAAAAGACTGCCTGTGCAGAGCATGGTGCCTCCCATGACTCCGAAGGCCGTTCCGAGGCTTGGTGAGAAATGTCTCCGGCGCCAGTCTTCCTTTTCCTTAGCTGGTTCCACACTTCCAGGAGTATTAACTCCACTTGAGAACAGAAGGGCCACCTCCCAGGAGGACAGCGGCTTGCAGGGCTCACAGGAGCCCCCCCGCTCCGCCCCGCAACCCAAAGGCAATGCACTGCCCTTAAGCAGTGAATTACTGTATTAGTTACCTTTCCAGAGTCAATGGTTTGTAAGAGAGCAGATTTAATACTGGACAATATTCACCCATAAGCCAAATGCAGGAAGTGCTGAATGTCCATCTATGCACCGGAGACCCGAAAGAACCAATCAAGGTCTGGGAGCCCACAGCACTGTCTCATGTACATCTGTGTCTGCAGATGATGGCTGAAGAAATCTTCACTGGGACCAGGATACGGTGCTCGCAGCAGAGATGAAGACCAGAGCTCCCCCAAAGCAACAGCAGCCATCCTCGACGACAGCGAGGCCCCAAGCTCCTCCCTCAACGAGAACAGCCGAGTTCCTTTTGGGAGAACCGGCCGCAGCAGAGCTTCTCCTGGGAAATAGCCGGCCACTATCTTCTGTTCCCGTTCTGCTTTATGTTGCATTAGCAACAGTCCTCAGGTGGATCCTCTACGCCCAGAACCACACCAGCTCAGTCCAGCTGGGTGTTCTGGCGCAAGTTGACCACAATCACCTAATCCCAGGGGCTCTGTTTCAAGGGCTCCCTTTCATTTACTTCCTCTGATCACAAGTCTCCAAGTAGAAGCCTGGACATTCCTGGTCTCCACTGACTTGTGGGGTTCTGAGGAAATGAATATCATCTTTCACAGTCTGACTTTATTAAACACGCTGTGACCTGGAGAAGGAAGGGCCATGACGAGGCACGCTGTCTGCTCCACACCAGAGCCCAGCTGACTGTGGCCCCAGCCAGTCTCAGGAGGCAGGAGTCAGAAATGGACACATGTGCACCCACTTCCCACGGCTTGCACAGCGCACCTCCACCTCCAGGAAGGGCCGGTGGGAAATGAATGTTCAGCAAGAGGCCCCCTTGCGGTAACACGCTCTCGTGGGCCGACTGGAAAAGCCATGGCACCGCCCTGGAGGACAGACAGTTTCATGCAGCGACCGCCAGGATTCTTGGTTTAGGACCTCGGTGAACTCTAAAAATTCTGAGGCTCCCCAAAAGCTTTCATTTGTGTGGACTCCATCTATCTGTATTAGCCACATGGAAAAGAATCTGGAAAATTTTTAAAATAGTAAACTCAAACATAAATATTTATGTGGAATATAATTATATTTGCCAAAGCAAAAATCATTAGAATGGTGGCAATGATTTACATTTTTCCAAATCACTTTTGTGTCTGTCTTAATAGATGATAACTGAACTCTCATAGGTAATTTTGTATGCTAATATGCCATATCTGTCTGTCTGTCTGTCTGTCAGTCTATCTATCTTTGTAGTTACTGTGGGACTGGGGCTCTACCACGAAGCTACATACCCAGACCCTGTTTTTTAAATTTTTGTGACAGAGTCTTACAAAGTTGCTCAGATAGGACTGGAACTGTGATCCTTTTGCCTCAGCCTCCCTCAGTGCTGGAACTAATGTGCTTTTACATGATTTGTGTGTGTGTGTGTGTGTGTGTGTTACTGGGAACTGAACACAGAGCCTTCACACTGAGATACACACTCAAGTCCATTAAAAAGTTGTTTATTTTGAGACACGGTCTTGCTAAACTGCCCAGGCTGGCTTCAAACCTGCAATTCTCTTGCCTCAGCCTCCCAGAGCACTGGTCTTACCGGTGTGTGCCTGGCTTGATATGCTTTTTATTGTTGGTCACTGCAGTATGTGAATAAAATCTGCTTTCACGCAGCATTTAGCTGGAAGAGGGCTGGGTACGTTCAGTCTTGTCAGAACTGTGGTCACCTCAGTTAGCTATTAGAAAATGGCTGGACACTCAGAGAGTGAGGGAGACAGAGGCAAACCACTTCCTTGTGCTGTGAGGGGACTGCGTGGGCCTCCCCGGCCCTGGGCCCTGCCGGCACTTGGTGAGCAGCCGGCTCTGCACACTCACACTGTGGAGAAGGTGGAGAAGGGGCAGTCCTTTACTCCGGAGCAGTAAAGGACAGGCAGAAAGGATGCTGCCCGTGCCGTGCTTTCTCAAGGTGCCTTCCCCCATCCCCGATGCATGGCACACAGTCATGGGGGCTGCCCGCTAGCCAGCTGGCTTTATGGACTACGAGCAACCTGGCGAGTTCAGACAAGGGGCGTCTACACCAACATCAATAACTTGGTTAAGAAACTATTCAAGACACAGCAGCCCAAAAGATAAAGATTGATGGCTGCTTCTTCACTCTGTTGTTTTCTGTACAGTTCCTCAGCCTGTAAGCCACCAGCAAGGATAATTAGAAGTAACATTGTATCAGCACTGGTGTCTAATTATCTTTCACATCTACCTGAAACAATCAACTAATCTGGGCTGCCTCCCCTCCTATGGAGTGTTAAGTATTTTCTAGCCCTTATTTTCTCATCTCCAGCCATGTGATGACTGAAGCAAAAGGGAAAGAACCACTGAAATGAGGAAATGCCAAGAACAGTGAAATAAACGCGGAAGAGAAAACCAAGAGTGAGCGCCTACCGGGGGACACAGTCCTGGCCAAGGACAGGAGGGAACCCACACGAGCATGGAATTGCAGTCCGCTGCTTGCCTGCTTGCTAGGTGTGTCCCACAGCATTCTGCCCCCTTCTCTATACTTCTAGGATGTGCCTTCCAGCCGAGGAAAATGCACACTGCTCCCCACTCGGGTCCTCACACATTCTGTTCTCTCTGGCAGAAAGATTCTCCGTTTCTTTTTTCCTGGTGATATCTATCCGTCCGTCCTCGGGTATCAGATGTCACCCTCAGCAACTGCCCCGTGCCCTCGTCTCCTTCCCCGCGTCAGGCCAGGTCCCCTTACGCCCCGCACTGGTGCGCTCTTTGTGCATGACTGTCGCCCTGGTGTGGGGTGCTGGGGGCTCTAGTTCCTTACTTTAGGGCGGCCTTCCCTTCTAGACTCTGCGTGGCACCCGGGGAAGGACAAACCTTGCTGCTTCAAGTATCTGTAATGCTCAGAGGTGTCTAGGTACCCGATGGACGCGTGCACAATAATGAGACCCGTCTGTCCTTCGGGTCTAGTCCCAAGCTGACATGGCTCACACACGCAAGGCCAAGTCTACCCAAAGATGGCACTTGCGCAAGGAGAGAAACTGACTCCAGACCTCTTATTTGACAGACAGGCTGAACTTAAATTTTGTCATTTCAAGTTTCTTTTCAGTGTTGGGTAGAATCATATCCCAAAATACAAGAAAGGAAAATATTCTAAGTGTTACCATATTAATTAGTTGAGGTTTTCAATAGGCTATAAACATGGGGCTAGTAATAATTTACAGTAGGTCATAAACGATGTTAGTTTTATTTCCCTTCCTGTTAGCGTACGCAAGACTCTTCAATCTATGGCGAGGACAGGCAGGTCACGGTCATGGTGGGCTTATAAATGTTTACAGCCCGTCTGCACAGCTGGGGCAGCCAGCCCTGAATGCTAACAGAGGACCCAGACGGAGTGCCAAGCCAGAGGCCGCCTGACTCCGAGTAAGAGCTTGCTCTCTGTCCCCAGACTTCTCAACCATTCTGCAGTAGACACAGACAGACGCCACCTTCCTCCTGGAAATTTCTGTTTCTGATTTCTAGGACAACGCTCCACCTGGTCTCCTCGATCTCCTCTCTACTCCTTTTGCACTCTCTCCACATCCGACTGCATTAACTACTGCTCGTCACCCCTCCCCCACCCCGTGACCACACAACAACGGAACAGTGAGCGTGGGGCTCGGAGACCAGGTGCCAGGCCTGGGTGCACCACTGGTTATTTGTGGCAGGACTTGGGCAGCTGCCCAATTCTGTATACCTTATGTTTTTTTCCACAAAATGCGACGGTTGCCAAAACTCTCTCAGGCTTTTTCCTACGCTGCTCTTCACTTCCCTTTCTGAAAAGTTGCCTGTTCACAGTATTATTTCATTTATTAGAAGTCCTAAGTCTCTCCTCCTGGCTCGATCTCTCCCTTGTTGTCTGTCCATGTGCCATTTCACTTTAATGCCCCGGTAACCCCGAAGGCTGAGGGGCTGCGCCCTGCTGCTGGAGGGCGAACTGGCACTTCTCTTTTGGAGCAGTGTAGTAACTTGTCTGAAGAGCCAGGAAGTACATTTCTACTCTCTGACACGAGGATTATACTCCAGCAGTGTATCATCAGGACGGTTCAAAATGGTATTTCTAGAAAAGCCATTAGAAAGGAAAAGTTCACTGCCATAAAAAAGAAGAAAGGAAAAAACAAGAATCTAAACAACCAGACCAGCAGTAGGCATATTATTATGTAAATTACAATGCCTTACTTTGAACTAGTGAGTGAGTGCTAAGTGGCATGTATAAAAGGCTTTATTACACCACGGGGCATACAAAATATTACGCATAACTTCCCGGTGGTGAAAAGAACGAGACCATATGTGAGTATCAAAACATAAATACATCAAACACATCAGCACGATACAAAAATGATAGTATTTGTTGTTTCCAGATATTTTGCTAAGGGTGAAGGTGTGAGTATGTATTATTTCTCTGAGTTTTTACACTTCTTATTATATATTTATATTACTTGTATAATTACAAAGAGAAGCTGAGCGCACTTCCCTCCTAGCACTTGCTTTTCTCGGGTTCCCAGTGGCTCTCAGCACTCTGCCCTGTAGTCCTCGAGGGTCTTTCTTCACCCGCCTGCAGTCCCTGCACACAAAGGCAATCCTTTTTCCACAATGGTCTCCCTCACTTTCTTCCTGGCTACTCACACCAGAACGTATGTTTAAGCTTCCTGCCAGATGCCCCTCGCATTTCCACCGGACTGTGTATCTGCCACGTTTTAGCCTCTCCTGAGACACTCAGCTCAGCCTCCTCTTATCTACAGAGCTCAGATGCAGGCTGCAGGACGGGCTTTACTATGCTTCACCATGTGCTGTCCTTCTGACATACTCATCTGTTTTCCAAACCCCCCAGGCCCCCTTCTCAAACCTCTTGCTTTGCCTAAGTAGATTCACTCGCTGTCTTTAGGTTCCAACAGAGTAAGGCGTGCAGTATTGATCCTGGACCAATCCACAAGTGCTCATTACACGGACGGCTTTGCTGGTGCTGTGAACATGTCCAGAGACACCGCGAAACTGTGCTTACGACGGGACTGGGCACAGCAGACGGACGTACACACCCACTTCCTTTCTGATGGACTGCAACCTCACATCAGGGCAAGGATTTCTGCAGGTGTCTGACAAAGTGTTCTGAAACATTTCTGTAGACAAGACTGAGCAGTCTGCCAGGCGTGGTGGCACACAACCTGTAATTCCAGCACTCAGGAGGCTGAGGCAGGAGGATTGCCAGGAGTTAAAGGCCAGCCTGAGCTACACAGTGAGCTCAAAACCAGGCTGAACTGCACAATGAGACCCTGTCTCAAAAAAAAAAAAAAAAAAAAAAAAAAAAAAAAAAAAAAAAAAAAAAAAAAAAAAAAGACTGAGCGGTGAGCTAGATAGGAATATGTGTCAATACATTAACCAAAAGTTGAGTAACTACCCAAAGACTTGGGTCAGAAAGGTCATGGTGGAGAGAATTTCCTACATCTGCCACTAATGTTCACAACAGCTTTTAAAAATTAAAGACATAAATAAGCGGAAGCAATTTTTATAAAATCTTCTTACTGGAATAGCTAGAAAGGGTAGTCAATAAATTGAATGACATAAAAAAATACTACGATGTCGTAGAAAGTCAGAAATTTTGGGTACATATAAAGATTTTGAAATCAAATATAGAGAAAAGTGAATCCTCTCATACAGATTCTGAAAACATGCCTGCAAAACAGGCAATTTACTTCTGCGGTTTATTTCAGATTAGTTGGGGAGCACAGGCCACCCGTGTAGACAGATGGCATCGCCGGAAGACAAATGATCGGCAAGAAGATGCTTCGCATCATGCCGCAGAGTAACTGGGGTTCATATCATAGTCTCAGTGAGTTTGAATGCTGGGATGTTGCTAAACAACACGCTGCCACCAAGAAACAAATTCCTTCGCTACCAAAGAATGTCCGGCTGGCTGGGTTTCCCTGAGCCCTTCCCAAGGGATTCCGGACACGAAACAGGAGGGACAAGTCAGAGAGGGGCGGGAGAGCCCAGCTACACAATGGCTGCCTTGTCTCTTTCAGGTCAAAATTGACCGTCCAAAGGGCGGAGGGAAGAAAGGCCCTTCCATCTTTCCTCTGGATTCTTAGTTAGAGCACACAGCATCTATATTCACGCGTACGTCAGAAAAAATCATGGGCTTGGTCACGATTTTTCTTAACAATTGTTCACAACTTCCACTGTGTGAACTATGGTAACTTTACATCAATTTGCCACTGTGGTTCACCAAAATTAGGCTTATCAAGAAATGAATTTTAGTAGAGCACTAGCCTAGCAAGCACAAGGCCCTGAGTTTGATCCCCAGCACCATCTCCCCCAAAATCAATTTTAAATGATCCACCTGACACTTCCTAAAAATAAGGAAAAAAAATATGTGATGTGCTTTTAAAATTTCTATCTGAAAATCACCTTTGCTTTCATTAAAACAAGATAAAAGCTTCTAACTGCTATAAAATTTGTTGGCTGTAAGAATGAATTCAAAGATACTGAAGGGTGGACTAAAATAAATTTCAAATCCACGCAACATCTGCATCATTTTTTGAAGTTGTAATTTTGCATGAACGTAGAGTTCCTTAATTTAGAAATGGAATACAACTGAAACTTTGGTGTATTTATCAAGGTGAATTATTTTTGCAATATTAACATATTAATATTTTAGCTGTATAGGAATGATAACACTAATTACAGTGCAGCCCTGAGTTACTCACTAAAATATTCATCAGAATTGAGACGATGTTCAAGAAGACAGTTTCAGACACTTTTAAAATGTTGGCGCCATTAGCTACATGAAGCTTAACTCAGAATATTTATCAATTTTCAGATTTGCAAACTGCGACCCAGTCTGTGCTGCTGTGTACTATGAAGCGCTGTCTCGATCCAGGTCGCAGGTGACCGAATCCCCCAGCAGACAAAGTCGAGAGCCGCCGTCTGCAGCCTGCGCTGCACAGTGAGCTACACTACGTCCCAAGAGGGAACAGCTCTGTAAGGAAGACGCTGGTTTTCTTAAACTTGTACTCACAGTGAGGAAGATAAATTTAAGACACCAAAAACCAACATGGTATTTAAATTTTAATGCAAGATATTAATTCAAGACAATAAAACACCTGATTAGTTTTCCATATTGAGGATTCCTCCAAATGAGGCTCTTTGGAAAAATAACACCATGGAAGGGGAGGTGGAAGAAAGCTGAAAGAACTGGTGGTTGAGTTGTTTTTGAGGCATGAGGAAGATTTAGAAGGGAAAAAAGAAAATGTCATGTTGCAGGAGGTTGCGGGGAACTGCATGAAGATATATAAATCGCATTCCTATTTGGGAAGAATTCCCTGCCAGTATAGTGAGTGACACCATTTAACATCAGCAAAAGTTTCCAAATGTTCCCCAAGAGCTGAGGAACTCATAACTATTAATATAACGGTTCATTTATTTACTTCCTCATACCTCCTAAGTCCACAATGAAATTGGAGTAGTTTTCAAAAATACAGAATACGAACAGAACAAAATAACTAAAGAAAATGACATGTGCACAGCAAGAAGCAGGACCTGTGATGCGGGTGGCTGTTGGCTGCGAGCGGCACGGGGTGGGAAATAGATCCGATCTTTCCAGCAATCACAAGATTTTTCGTGCATTGGGTTAAAAAAAAACAAACTCTTACTGTTCCAAAGCCCAGGCTTTCCTGAGACTCAGGCTCAGCCTGCGCAGCTTACCGGCTGAGCAAGACCCTGTCTCCAAACACAAAAAGGAAAATGACGCAGCGCGGAGGCTCTCGGTTCAGTCCCCAACACCACAAAACAAACAAAAGTCAGAAGAAGAATCCACCCCAGACAAGGGCCTTCCCAACGCCCACCTGTACCGCTGGCGAGCCTGGGCAGCCCTCTTCTCTGTGGGCTCCCCGGCCACCGGGTCAATAAACCAGAGATCAAAAATGTTCCGGGGAAAACTGTCTGCAATGAATTTTTTTCTGGTCTTTAGTCCCTGAGCAACACAACTATTTGCATAGTATTTACACTGTATTAGGTATTATAAGTAACCTGGAAATGTGAGCAGGTTACACAGAGTGTGCAAACACTATGCCACTTTCTGTGAAGGATCTGAGCACACACAGGTTCTGGTATCTGAGGGAGACCCTGGACTCGTCCTCTGCAGATGCTGAGGGATGACTGTATTATGGAAGAAAATGAGGATTATGGTATTTGTCACTTAACTCTTTATAGACCGTTCTAATTTTGCTTCTTGGTGGAAGACCCAGTATTTTTTTGAATGCAGTAACCAACATGCAGTATCGAACCCTTCTTTATGTTTAAGCCAGCTGAATCTGCAAGACATCTTGAGAGCCGCTGACTTGGACTTTAAAGACGGTCCGGCAACTGTGTGATAGCAGAACCTCGGGCCTGTCGAGGGCACTCAGGTGTGTTTCCAAAGCTTATCATCACGGTAGAGAGGCTGCCTGACACGTGCCTCCCCACGGCCAGGGGGTGCGTCCCAAGCGCTGAACAGTCAAGTCAAGCACAAGCGTGAAGAGGGAGGGAATCTGCAAAATGCTTTTAGGGTCCACCCTGCTGGCCTGTTCCCTTCAGACAGGCTCCAAGACATGGGCTGTGCAAGACTGTCAGTAATTGGTTCCATATTGAGTTCACAGACCTTGGCCCGTAAGAAATCCACCAGAAAAAGATGCCAAATAAATAGCAATACAAGTGGCAAATGTCACATATTCTTGACAGACTGTCCGGAGTGACAGAGAAGGTACCAAGGGCCAGTCACGCACATCTCTGTCTCCAGAAGGCTGCCCTCGCCGCATGGGGAGTGCTGTGGCGAGAATACAGGCTACTAGTTTCTGTCGGGAAAACTGACACAAAGATTAGACGTTCACTGTGAACTTATCAATCATTAGTCAAGTTGTTAGTACAGAAATCTGTGTAACATTAACTCATATACTCAGCAGTAAGGTTTAAAAATACTGTGTTAAATTAAACGGAAACCATTACCTGCTCAGCCAGTAACGAAGCTAAACTTGAATATGCATCCGCAAATTCTGGGCCGTATTTAACGGCCTCCTTCAGCAGGGTGACGGCTTCTTCTTTTCTCTCCTGGGACCTAGAGATGATAAGGGGCAGCTCTTATTAACACTTGGTTTAAATCCTTTGATTAGATTTAAAAATCTCATTTCTTTTAGCAATGATTAGCTGATTCATTCTGGATTTTATTACAAATGAGTCAAACTAGACTGTGGATGAAGCTGATGCTGCAGGTTTTGACTGAGTTTTTTACCTTCTATTTCTTGTCATACACCTCTTTTCCTTCTTGGTACTGGGGTCTGAGCCCACGGCTTCGTGCACACCAGATGAGCATCCCCAACCTGCTATGCACTCTTCGAGAGTTTTACTTAATAGTTTACAAGTTTAACAAGAGACACTGACCCTCAGAATAGCAATTTGGGGGGCATAACCTGGGTGGCCCCTGAGCCAGTTTATGAGGATGTGGATGATTTGCACCCATTTCTGGCTGTGTCTCTGCAGGCTGCTTTCCTGACGGTGGCCGAGCCAAGAATCAGGGACAAGCCAGGCCGGCTGGCCGAAGTTAATCTTTGGTTTTATGTCTGAGGGAGAATATTTTCACAGGGGATTTATGAAATTAGAAAACACTGTGACTGGAAGCTGGCAAACAATCAGGAGCTTTTGTTGAAAACTGGAGCTGGCTGCATCTTCTTCATTTGAGGGTTCTCCTGGTGACTAACCAGCTCAGCGAGAACTCAAGGTTCTCCTGGACACCTACAGGAGGCATTCTGGCATCAGCCTGGTATTGGTGTCTCTGAAACCAAAATTGTACTCTTGATCACTTTGCGCTGACAGAATTCCACAAACACTGAACCTCGTGAGGTCCTAAACATTACGAATGGCCGAGGTGGGGGGGGTGAGGAAGAGAGACCCTGAACTACAGCTAGCACAGAGCGTAAGCGTCCCCCAGCCTTACCTTTCACAATGTGGGCCATGTGCTTACGCCTGTATTATTCAGTGACTTGGCAGTAACTATGCACCCCACGTTCCCCTAAATTTCTCCATGATATTATTAATGTAATTCTCACAACAATCCCATGTGGTAGGTATTTTGTTTTATTATTACACTCATTTTTCTAATGAGAAAATCTAGATTCAGAACAGCCATGTGGATACGCTCTGTCCACACAACCGGGGTTGGAGTCCTCTTCCATTGCGCCGCACCTGCCCTTCTGACCACCTCGGCCACCCTGGGAGCCGGCTGCTGCAAGCCAGACCCACTGACCAGCACCATCTATCAGGGGGAAGCCGGTCAGAAACGTGGAATCCTGGCCTACGATTCCCAGGGGATCTGGACGCACGCGGAGATTTCAGCAGCACCGCCCCGCGAGTTATCAAAGTGTCGCTCCTTCTACAATCCCCTGAGGTCCAGTTTCTGTACCACGAAGTTATGAGGCAAAACTAATACCGACTGCAGCTTGAAGAGCTTGTTACAAGTCAATTTCCCTGAAAGGGGATTTCCTGTCCCGAGCTTGGGTGGGGTGACTGTGAGGCCACGACTCCAGCACAGACCTTGGACTTGAGGATTCAATTCAGTAAACGTTTATCTTGGCTATTACTGTGCTAGGCACTCTGCGATTTCCCATTGAGGGCGGCTTCCATACTATCTTCTTATTAGGATCTAATGAACTTCTAACAGAGTCCGCCTGTCTTTGAAAATAAGCGGTTTAACCCATAACCCGTAAGTGGATCATGCTGGGTATGCGGCTTTAAAGCCATACAATCATAATAAATCTACATTACAGCTCTCTTAGTGCTTTCTTGTTAAATTCACTCGGTCAACAGAAATCTTACAAGGGTCTACAAGACTTAGAATGTTTATGTACACCCAGGTTTCTACTCTAAAATACGCCTTGAAGTAATTCTTCCATCAACATGTTTTTAAAATGAAAATGTATTTTTTAAAATACTAGTAATTTGACCACTAATTTGATGGCTGGCAGACCTCTTCCTCCAAGGATTTCCTAAAACTTTACTAACACTAATTTGGAAATCCTCCTAGAACCCAAAGGACAGTGCAGACTCAGGGAATTAGGCTGGAAATTAAGTCCCACAGGACATGTTTCAGTTGGATGTTCTTCAGAATCAACAGAGGAAATCAACAATTGGATAGTAATGACTTATGCCATCCCTCGGCCACAGTGACGTCAGTCAGAATGCAAGCTATGTGACCTCAGGGGGCCTAATTACCACACTGCAGTGTGTGCATATACATACCTGAGTTGCCCCTTAGCATTCACGGGCGCGACTGAACAGTCAACTTCACAGAGTGTCTCTGAAAACCCCTCCAGGGACTGACTGATCGGTCAGTTCAGTCGACGAGTTTTATGAGATGGCAGGATTCAGGCAGAGGACATTTCTCAGGCTCTGCCGCCGCCCAGAAGAGGCTGGTTTGGCTTGGGAGCCTCTCACGGGGGCCCAGGGCAGATGGCCTCACACCCCCTCCGATGGGCACCTCACAGTGCTTTTTAAATGAAAGCCCACACAGTGGGTAAGTGATCATCTATGTTTTGTGCTTTTCAAAGGCAGAGGAGTTGAGAGGGTACCGTTTTTAGGGCCTCCTGGGCACCATCTGGTGGGAGCTGGAGGAATAGGTATGGTTTTGACACAGCAACAGCAGACAAATTCAGCTACATAGAACCTTCCTTGGTTTATTTAGCAACATGCTTACCGCGTGAGGACCAAACTTCATCTGCTTTTCCTAGCACTGCGCTCAGATCCTCTGATAATTATCCCACAATTTAAAACTGGGCCAGATTCCTGCAATTTCGCTGGATGACTGAAGTCCAGAGTACACCTTATCTGGTTTTGCTCAGTAATACTTTAGTTCACAGTCTTAGTTCACACATCTGCTTTTAGTTTCTTTCCTTTTACTACACTACCTATACACAACTGAAATCTTCCTGGAGCTCACTTTCCACATAGTCCCTTCCACAAAAACTTCACTAATGCTCAACTGTCTACAAATAGAGTCTTAGTCTAAAACCCTCCAGTTTGCAAAAACAGCTCTGCCTGACGCTGCAGACAGAGAGGGACCCGCTCTTTCAGCCAGACTGAGCAGCCTGGCTCTGTTCTACAGGACCAAGAGATCACCCATTCCATCGACTCACTCTCCACTGCACCTCGAAATCACTTGGGCTTGCTTTTTCTCCGGTACTGGGAACTGAACTCTGGGCCTTTGTATTGAGCTACCTCCTCAGCCCATTTCTCATTTTTAAATTTAAGCGAGGGTCTTGTTAGGTCACTAAGTTGCCCAGGCTGGGGTCAAATTTGCAATTCTCCTGCCTCAGCCTCCTGGAGTGCTGGGATTACAGACCTGCACTACTAGGCCCAGTTTGGGATTGCTTTTAATTCTGGCTGGCAGGAACTCTTAAGAGGAAGTTCTTTATGTAATGACCAGCCAGATTTGAGAATCATGGATGAATTCAATCTCCTGGAATTAACATAGTGGAAAGTGATTTACCCTGGACCCAAGCAAGAGGAAGACTTGTCTGGGTCTGTGGCTCTCGGCTGGATATTCTTACCATGGCACCTCACAGAGGGCCTTCCTCCTCCTTGCTCAATTTCTGGAAGCCTTTTCTGACTCACCCATCTCAAAGCACAACTGTCTCATCAGAGCTCCCAAGTACATAACACAATTAGAAAAAAACTTACACTGTACACGTGTATCTGTGTATGTGAGTTTGTATCTATGTCCATATGGGTCAAGTGTCCCTAAATCTTCTGAAAGTCTGAAATCCAAAATGCCCCCAAATCTTAACCCTTTCAAATAATTCTTGAAGAGTTTTGGATTTTGGAGCAGTTGGAATTTTGGATTTTCGAGTTAGAAATGTTCAATCACTGAAATCTATTGTAAACATTTTAAAACCTGAAAAACTTATAAATCTGAAACACTTCTGGTCTGAAGCATTCTGAACAAGGGATACTCAAGTTGTACCTGTGTCAATTTTATATCTCTGTCTATCGGTGCCTACCCATGTATACTGCGTGTGCAACTCCATTTAAAAACATTTTGGTAGGGAGCTGCCTCCAGAAGCCCTGCTGGCCCCCCAGGGGCAGCCGCCCTGCTCTGCCTCTCCACAGTTCAGAGAACGGGGCTCTGGTCTTCCCCCAGGCCCTGGCCCGGCATGCCACAGGGACCCCCTTCCTGCGGGTGCAGGGCCGCCCATCAGTGAATGTGCCACACGCAAAACTGTTTCCTGAGCTCTCTGCCAAGCACCATGCTGAGCAATATCTACGCACAATTTATTCTAATGCTCATCATGCACTATGAGTTAGACACAATTATCCCAAGATTTATACAACAATACCGTGACTACCATCCCAACAAAAATTCAAAAATGGGTTTTAGAGACCTCAAGTGGTTAACCCATCACACAGCCGTCAGAATTTCTAATCCATCCGCGAGCTGACACATGCTCGTGTCGCTGCATTCACTTTGAAATCTCCGCGAGCTCTTGGTGACCATCACTAGGCTGAAGCCCCTTCACAGGCAGCATCTCACCGCCTTACCTTTCTTTCCTTTAATCTTAGAGACTAGGACAGTGATCTGCACAGTAGAAATCCAATGATTCCATTTGATGAAAATAATTAAAATCTCTTGGAAAAGCATAGTTTTATTATTTTATTTATAGGTCCACATAAACCTTCTTACGTGAGCTTCTTGGTATTCCAATAAAGTCTGACAGGGAAGGGTGGGTAAGTACTCATTTCACATCTTTGTGTCTACAGGTCTTTCATTATTACAGAAGTGATTTGAAAGAAGACAGAGGCACCCGCAGCCACCTTGGAATCACAAGGACGGTGTCCGCTCACTGAGCCCTACTTCTCAGCAGGCACTGTGGAGTAGTGAAAAGACAAACTCCCAAACCAGATGGACACGGCTGACTGTCCAGCGCCTTAGGAACATGGTGGGGGACACTGTGTGTATGTGTGTGTGTGTGTGTGTGTGTGTGTGTGTGTGTGTGTGTATTTGCTTTTATCAGTTCATTTAATGCTTCTAAAATCACCCATGGAATACTATAGTCTCCCTTCTTAATTTTTAAAATTAAGGAGAATGTGGAGTTTTAAAATTTTTCACAAAAAATTTAAGTTAGACGTTGGAGCGATTTTTCTTTGTGCGTGTCACCACGACGGATCTTCAATGTAATAACATGCATTGGCAGCATTGCATTACATGTGAAATACACCAGTAACGACCTGGCCCAAACCCCATCTCACGGAGGCAGAAGCACGGCGGTCAGGAGGGCCAGGCGTGAGGGCTCGGCTTACAGGAGGCCAAACGAGGGTTTGCTACACTAATGGGGAAGAATCAGGACAGAAAACCCCAGGAGCATTCTGCTCCTCTTCTTTAATCAAGCCAGACAGCTTATAGACAAGGAAGTGTGAGGCAGTGATTTCCGTGTTGAAAGGGGGCGGGCATCACAAAAGAGGCAGAAAATTTCCAATAGATAGTATGAAATCTCTTAATAACTGAAGTTACCCACTCACTCGAATTCAATGACTCACCCCGGGCCAGTGGTAGATAGTATTAAAACTAACATATTCATTTTGGCTCTGTGGTGAGTAATTTAGGGAAATCGTCCCTGTGAGCCTCATCTAGATGCGATTACCCTGCGAGCCATTTCCACCTAAGTGACAGGTGGAATGGAAGAGGAAAAATACCACGATAACATTTTCCTCTGAACTAATCAAGTCTGTGACACGGGTTCCTAGGTCCACAGGTGGTTTCTCTGAATCATGTAAGAAAGGCCTGAGTTAACCAGCCCACAGCTGCTGAGCAAACAGATAAAGTCCAGTCTCCGTGCCCTCACTGTCCAGTTAGTCGCCAGGAAGGAACCCCGTGAAGCTATTCAGATGCTCCGAGGGCCTGGGGCTCTGCGGGCTCCTTCCTGTCTGTAACAGGAAGCTGGCACTGGTGTGACTTTGGGGGACCCTGGACGGGTGAGAAGGTGGACACGAGGACAGCCGCTCCGGCACCAGGCGGCATCATTGCACCGCAGCACCCTCAACTTCCCTGACTGCCGAGGACGGCCATTGCTTCAGGAGCTACGATCCTCCATAACCCAGAATACTTTGTCTTTCTCCCTCAGACCAATCTTCCTGAAATCTCAGTGCTTAAAAACCTCCAAGTATTTGGTAAAATGCAGGATCCCAGGCCTATGAAGCTTCAGTAGGTCTTGAGTGGAGCCCATGAATAATTATTCTTTTTTCTTCATTTTTGCAGTACTGGGGATTGAACCTAGGGCCCCATCCATGTATGCTAGGAGAATGCTCTTCCCCTGAGCTACACCCCTAACCCCTTTTAAATTCTGAGACAGGGTCTGTGCTAGTATTCAAAATCCTATTCATGATAGCTGAAATTCAGGGAGTAGATCACACAGCCTGTCCACACACCTTGCCCAGGCTGGCCTGGAACTCAGTATCCTCCTGCCTCAGCCTCCCATGTAGCTGGGATTACAGGGGTGCTCCACTCACCTGGCAGAACCAGGGAGGAAGAGAACTGTCGCTGCTGGGCTGGTCTGCCTCACTACAGGTGCCCGCGCAAGCCACGAGGGCGGGCGGCACCAGAGCAGGTGGAGGTGGTGCCGGGACGCTGTGTCGGCAGAGGCAGCTGTGTCCCGCAGGCGCTCCCCTGGCAATGTCCTCCGCGCAGCCAGCATCGAAACAGAGGTAGGAACTTTGTAATTTTTTTTAAGCAAAATTCTCTTTAGTTTCCTCCCAGGAACTTCCAAAATTTTTGGCTAAAATTCCTGAGAATGGGTTACAGGGACCAGTCACAACCACCACTGATTTCCTAAGAGAAACACGAAGCAGAAACAGCCCTTGTTCAAAATGCGCAAGTGTCGCCCCGAAGGGCTTGCAGTGTCCCAGGGACCCCCTTGCTCATGGCAGCTGGACTATTTCTGCTGTGTTAAGTAAAAACATTTGCATCCTCGTACTCTCCTGGCTCTATTTCAGTGACAGATATTTAGCAAAAGCAAATAAAGCTTCAGCACACTTTCAGTCAG
Source organism: Hystrix cristata (assembly GCA_004026905.1). Classification (NCBI taxonomy): domain Eukaryota; kingdom Metazoa; phylum Chordata; class Mammalia; order Rodentia; family Hystricidae; genus Hystrix; species Hystrix cristata. The sequence goes on from PVJO010012329.1 coordinate 35,038, forward strand.
TAATTAAGGACCTGTGAAGTTTGTCAATTTAGGAAACTTGCTGGATTCCTGTCTAAAATCTCACAACACATTCACTTAAACAGAGGCAGATGCTTGCATTAAGAAAGTATCGACATTTGGGGAGAAATTGGGAGATGCCAGTAACAGAAATAATCGGGTCTGGCGATCTGCTTGGCAGCTATAAAATTTCCCATTAACCACAGTGTGAACTCTGAGTGTTTGGCTCCCTCTTGATGACTCTTCCTTTGTCGGGTGTTTTGTTGTTACATTGCTACCGGATCTGAGAATGTATCTCTCACAAATGCAAAGGAGTATGTGGTGCTTTTTTTCTGCTTCACAGTTTACAGAAGTCAGACACACAGTTTGGAGGACACATTTGTACTCTGTGCTAGTATTCAAAATCCTATTCGTGATAGCTGAAATTCAGGGAGTAGATCACACAGCCTGTCCACACACCTTCCCCAGCTGCAGGCAGAGGAGAGTTCTGGTCTGTCTGTCATAGGCTTTGGTCACACGAAGCCCTGCTCAGGCTGGCGGTGGGTCCCTGGGAAACGCTTGTCCTGTCTCCTTTGCTCCCATGGAACAGCTCTCGTGGCTCTGTCCTACTCTGTACCCGGCAGCAGGATGCCATGTCAAGGCCGCCCGGCCCCTGCACATGCAGAGCCAGTTCTGTGTCACAGGTGCACGGAGAGGCCGGGCAGAGTGGGTCCCAAGCCCGCACCACTTCACAACTCAAAACCAGGCCCCAACAGTGTCACTTCAACATGCAAACCAGTCCTACACCAGCACCCTTTCAAAGCCCACACACAGATACACTGAACCCTCCTAGAATCCGAGGAGAACATGAAACAACGCTCCCACGTCAGAGCTGGAGACGGGCAGTGGGGCACATCTGGGCTCAGCCAGGACTCATGTGCCCCACAGACAAAGGGCCGCTGTGCTTCTCCCCAGGCTGGATCTCCTGCCCCTGTGAGGTCGCAGTCAGTGAGCAGATTATTTCTGTGGTAGACTTTTGTTTTTATTTTCACTGCAGTTCACATATGAATTCATTTCTGATGTTATCTTTTAGGTTTCGTAAGCAAGTACACAGCTGATGTGAAAGTGTCAATGTTTATCCTAAATGTGCAATACATATAAAAAACTAGCACTTTATTTTACTGATATTTTATGTTCCTTTTCACCACATAGTGTATAATAAGAACCTTCTGACGAAACAGCAAGAACAGGGTGATGTCAACTCTGTCCCACAAAAAGGGAGGAAAGCAAAACCACATGTGCTGTCAGGCTAAGTGACACGTGTGTATGGAACGTTTTGTCGTGTGTGAGGATGACCTTAGGTGTACTAATTGAGGTAAAGATTATTTTTGCTGTAGAGTTCTATTGGTATTTTCAGTGTAGTTCATACAGGAATTTACTTCTATTGTTATTTTTTAGATTTTGTATATCAAAAAAACACTTGATGCTAAAAATTTTGATGCTTTGTTATAAACACTCAAATATTAAAAATTCCTTTTTAAAAATAATTTTTCCTGTTACGTACTCATTGTTGTTTACTATAATAAAACTCACAATTAAAATTAGTAATTCATTAACCAAAGTATTATTAATAATGAATGAGGGTATTATACACCCATGATTATGTGCTGAGTAGGGTTACGCTCACAGAAGGTAATTCTGTTGGGCAGCATGGTAATGGAAAGTGAACAGGACAAGGCACGCAAGGTCAGACATTCAGTCTTGGGTCAGCCACAGCTCAAGCTGAGGGCACATGAGCTCTCTGAAGGAGCCCCAGGGATGAGTGAAAATACCAATAGAACTCTACAGCAAAAATAATCTTTACCTCAACCTGTCTACTACTGGAAAGTGTCACAAATATTAACGCTTAACATTACTTTAATCTCTTGGATTCTAAGACTGACCCACACTAGGATACTGCTACTCTGCTCTACAGTGTAATGTGAATGAGCAGAAGGTAAAAAGCTGTCTTTTACATAACATTTATTAGGACCTCGGTTTCCTCTCTTTCCCTATGCACTGTGAGGAGTATCATCAAAAGAAACACACTTGGAAACTTGCTCAGGTCTTGGCAAGATGAAATTGGAAAGAATCTCAATCATCATTTCCAAGTAGAACCACATTCTGTACAATATTATGACTGTAACTACAGGACAGCGTTTCTAATGAGAAATGTGATTTTGCAGTCAAGCCATTATATCTTTGGAAAAAAACACTAATCAACATGATTTCTGAAACCAGTAGTATAGAGTCCAGGTACCCAAAAAGACACTGAGAGGATTTTATCCTGCCATTAAGTTATTTGTGCCATTAGTAGAACATATGGATACAAGAGTGACTTTAAAATATGAGTCCTTAGAACTTCACATAAAGAGGTAGTGTTCACGAAAGTATCAGAGTAAAACCGAAGCGTCATCCCCACTGAGTCTAGGCATATGTGCTAACTGGAAGTCGTTTCCACACACCGTCTGATGGGTTACTGTTTTTACATGGAGCCTCTGAGGAGTGCTGAAATGTCTTTTTCTGCCACCATTGAGTATTCTCCACTCTCTTTTGGTTCCCACCATTCCCAAGGTTCTATCAGGTTTCGACAATGTTAACTAATTTGAAAAAGTAAGTTTGGTTAGCTGTGGCTGGTTTTCACCTTACTTCTTTTACTTTTCACATAGTGTTCTCTCAGCTATGTATTTCAACATATGGATAACGCCACTCTTAAACATAAAACTTCAGACCTAAAATGGTACCTTTCACTCATGCGATGTTAGACTATTCTGTGATTAATTCGCCCAAATGCTTCTGTTGAAATCAGATTAAATAATAATATGCGTTAACGTCCAAATTAGCAAGAAGGATCAATATTTACATGAAATATTTACATGTGAAAGTCAAGGAACAAACAAGAAGGAAAAGAGAAGATACATCTTACTGAATGATGGACACCATGAAGACAACCCTGCTGAGGACAGGATGAAAGAACCAAGTAAACCACTGGCCTTATACATACTAGGGAGGTGGTCAAGCATGCGTTCTATGAGTTTAGACACGGAAAACAGTTCAGTAAGTGTTTATGTTGTTGGCATTCTGACAGAACGGATAAATACATCATTACTGTCTGACTCAAATCATTTTCATCTTTTAAATGTCCTTTTTTGATGTTTTTCTTTTTTTGCAAGTTTTGAAGCTAAGTTCTACAGCCACTATCATTGTTCTAGGACCATCAGCCACATGCCCAGAATTTAATCGAAACACAAGATGATGAAGCAACCCTTTACTTTAGTCTCGGGTAATACTAACTACCCTGCCAACCTTTATCAGTGCAGTGAGTGAAAAGCAAACACAGGGATTAGGCCTGAGAGCTGAGAGTTCGCTACTAAGAGTGAAAGTCACCACCATTCATTCCCAGTACTAATCCCGGGCAGGCCTCCCTTTCTTCTTGCCTGTAACACCAACCAGGTATGAGCGCAGTTATGCCATTTGGTTACACCTTTATAGAATGCTCCTCTTCCCAAAGTACATTATGAAACATTTGTCAGGAAAAATGCTGAATAGGTAGGTAGGCAGACAGAAGGACAGAAGAAAGAGAGAGAGAGAGACAGAAAGTGAGAGGGAGAGAGAGAGAGAAAGACGGAGGGAGGGAGGGAGACAGACTTTGAGAAATGCTGTATCTCACAGTTTCCTTCTCAAAGATTCACATGGTGAATTAGCACACTAAAGCTTCTCCCAATAAAGGAACGATCTTTGCCTAACTCAGCACAACACATCTAAATTTCGGTGGTCACGTAAGCCTCCCCCATTCCTACCCCTTCACAATCTATGAACATCTCCCACAGCCAGTATTTCCACAAGGACACTCTGGGGAACACTTTCTGACTAATGAGTGAGAGGAATGACACACTCTCCCCAAATGTGGAAACCCTTCAGCTCTAGAAGAGGCCACCGCAGGACAGTGAAGTGAGTGTTGGGAAGGGCAGGGTTTCCTGGACTCGGAAGGCGCCTGGTCTCGGGGAGCAGCCACTTACTTCAGGAGGTTGCCGAGGTTGAAGAGCGCACGGCTGTGCTGCGGGTGGAGCTGCAGGGCCCTCCGGTAGTAGCGCTGCGCCTCGGCCGTGTCTCTCGTCAGTGTCCCCAGGTTGTTCAGGGCACTCGCGTGGCGCGGGTACAACCTGCGGGATGGGAAGTGGTGAGCCACGGCTGCTAGGCTGGGCAGACGCCTGCTCTTTCTCCAGCAGCCACAACCAGAAGGTGACACTGAGTTCTTCCCTCACTCTAGTGGTCTGTTTACATCTTAATGGCCAGCTGTTTCTACAGCTCAAGTCAAATAGATGAGAGCACATATCTGAGATGTAGAGGTACAAAGAAATCACTCCCAAACAGAGCAAAAATAAACAATAGCGAATCTACCAGGATTAAGTAAATTTGAGTCCTTCAGGCCCACAATTAGCTTTGACTTCTGTGATAAATTCCCCCTCACCTTGGCGGTGAGCCCCTTGGAGGAGGGGCCACAAAGGCGCTTCTGGATGACAAACTAGCCTGCCCCTGCTGAGCAGGACCATGTGTACCATCTCCCCACTGAAGAAAAGAACCTCCAGAGTGGCTCTCCACCTTGACTTCCTTTTCCCCCTTAATTTCTTTCTCATTTCCCTTCACTTACCACAATTTGTTTCCACCTGGTTGGATATAGTTTTTGGAATAAAAATCCTGAAAACTTAAAACACTTAGAAACAGAAAAATTAAATAATGCTTACAGGGTTGATGTCAGTAAACAAATTTATGTTGATAAGAAGGAAGGGATCCATTTACTTCCTCACTTCCAAACAGAACAGAACCTAAATCAGCACGGCGGCACCACTCAGTGGATCCTGACACACCTGGAGAAGACCTATTCAGCAGTCCGGCAGGGCGGCTCCATGTGCGCCCAAGTGAGCCTGAGGAGCCAGCCGGCTCTGAGTGCAGACCAGCCAAGATAACATCCGTGTAATAAAAATAAGGGCTGGACTTGTCACGCTTCTGGACAATCCAATGCCATGCTGGTCTCCCAGTTCTGACCTTGGAAGAAGGTCATTTTAATTTGGGGACAGAAGGGGTTCCTACATTGAAACGGAAAAGAAAGCAGGCTGCATTGCTCTGTTATCTTTGCCCAACCCAGAGCTTCCTGTTTATGTGACTTGCCTGGCTCCCTCTGAGAACATGGTGAACATCTCAGACGGTGCTCTAGGGACAGCCTGGAAGGCTGCTGGGGACTGACAAGGGACAGAATCACTTCCGATTCATCCTCTTGAGGCCCGAAAGCCCTTTCAATCGTGGTGGCTCCACGGCCCTTAGGAGAAAGGTATATACAGGAAATCAGGTGACAGAAAGCATGTGGAGCTAGCCCGTAGTCAGCACAGAGGACGCCCAGCCCTGCGGTCCCAGGGGGGAGGCTCCCGCCGCCCATCAGAGGCCATCAGAGAAGGCAGGGAGGCCAGCGCTGGGGTCATGGCTCCACGCCCAGAGGAGGGTCTGGGAAGCTCGGGCCGGGCCGGCTCTGGGAGTCAGAGCGGCCTCTAAGGGTCCAGACTGACCCCTCCCAGGGAAGCTCCGGGCGGCTGGGCACAGGTGCCTGCAGGGCGTGCAGAGCGCCAGGACCAGCGGGGCGGGAAGCCCATCGGACCCGCGTCCCGCATCTCACGGGAGCTAACTGCTTGAGACTTTCTTCTTTCCACATTCTCCCAGGCGCCCGAGTCCTCAAAACCACCGTGAGAGGCGAAAGGCTAAGTGCAGAGGGCAGGCTGAACTCCACGCGGGGCCATCTGCAGGGTGGGCGGCGTCGGGGGCTGCGCGGCATGTGGCGGAGCAGACAGTGCGAAGGGCAGTGCGGAGAAGCACCCGGACGGAGAGGCCTCGGCGGGCGGGGGGACCGCCTCCCTCCGCAGGGCAGGCTCAGCCGGAGGTCCGCGGACCCGCCAGGGGACAGTGCGCAGGTGTTCGGTGGTGCCAACGAGGTTTGCCAGCGATGCTCTAGTGAGTTCGCCCGACACAAACAACTGGTGCATTATTTATGAAACAGTGCAGAATTTCGGCAAAAGGATTCTTAACAATCAGCTCAGGAGAAATCATCTTTAAAAATGTGTATAGATGTAATGAGCACTTTCTTAAAACACTATTCTACTATCTACTACAGACCTATGCAAGGGCAACATTTATTTTGTGGTTTACTCTTTAAATAAACACAGGTTTGAATTAACGTAGTTCTAATTCAACTCCAAAATTCCCACAAGGGGAATTTTTTGTTGGAAAAATGAGTAATTTAAGAATGTCGATGTTGCTAACTCAAGTATCAGAATAAACTGTCTTTCTTGCCTTACCTCTGCAGATGTGGTTGACAAAGGTCCTGCTAGTGACCCTCAAAGACCTTAACAGAGTCACTGGACAGGACCAGAGTGGTGAGCTTTAGGTCTATTTTTTTTAAAGTGTGAATCTTCTCTGGATGTCCTTTCTTAGAGTCTTCAGTTATTTATGGAGATATATTTTATTTCCATGAGTTAAATTTTAAAAATTTATTTCAAAAAACTGTATCATATTGTCAAAATAGTTCTAGAGGATGAGAAAGCTTTTTTTCCTTCTCTGAAAAAGATTTGTACAGATTGGGGTCTGATCTGTATATTACATTATGATCTCTACATTAGCTGTTATGAACTGAAGAGAATTTTTTTCAAATATTGGATAACTTATATTCTTGACAGATATAACATCTGCTTGAGCATTTAAAGGCTTTTAGTTTTTAGTCCAGTGTCATTTCCTTGAGCATCATTAATATAGTAGGAAGCTGAGACATTGTTCCCCTCCACTCCTGGTCATCCATCACTAAAGAATGAACACCAACAACCTCACAAGAACTGAGAGGAAGAACTGTCTAAGGGAAGGCAGATAAAAAGAAAAGAGGACCCAAAGGATCTAGGACATGCTGGTGGTACCTTACACTCAGAAGAGCTTTCTCACACATGGTCACATTTAGCCCTCAAAATTAATTTTGGAAGTACAACTATTGTAGTATTTTACAGTTGAGGAAAGGGAGGATTGAAAAACTAACATTAGATTATTCTTAAAATGACACTTCACAAACACATGTTCTTAAGTGTCAAGAAGGCAAATGGCTCCTCTAAATCTATGTATTTCCCAAAAAATTGAGAAGTCCTTCAAATTTCAGCAAATAAATACAGTGCTACAAATTAGCATTTCTACTTTGGAATAATTTTTCCTTTTTATTCCTCTGACCGATCCATTCAAACTATGGTCATATCAGTAAGAACTAGTTCTCAGTGATAAAAAGAACATAAACAGTACTCAGAAGTTTGGCTACTGAGATTCTTCTTCATGGGAAAAATTATCTCCTGTCATACAAAATAAGTCTATCTGGAATCCACAGCACTTGGCGTATACAACTAAAGCTTGATTTTCTAGTTTATTTCAGTCATGTAATTTAAATTTTGTGCAGTCTGCTCCAAAGCTAAGGATGCTGTTCAATTTTCATCATTTGAGCGCTTATAAGGCATTTCATTGTTCAAACAATATTGACTCATGTGCTGTAGTTTGGAATTTTCTTTTAGAACACCCTGATTTATTTGTCTGACTTCCATTCCACACATGAATTTATTTGAGATTAACTACACAAGGTCAGATGTTTACTTTCCACTTCCCGTTAGAAAAAAAAAAAAGAATCCAGAAAAAAAATGGGATAGGAAAAAAAATTCAACTATAAAGCTAAATTTGCCTAGACTAAAATACCCAAAGTGAACTAAAAACTCCATTCCAGTAGTTGACCACATATTTTCAATGCTGATAGTCTGATATCCTTTGAGTGTTGGTTCCTTCATGTGATAAAATCATGTCACTAAATTGCTGATAATTTTATTAGTTTCTTCTTTAACTGTTTGAAATTGCCATTAACAACCAGCAAATAAATGTTGCTTTTTTTTTTTTTTTTCTTTTTCACTGTTTCACTGTCCTTTTTGTGAGCCGTTGAAAACAGCCCTGAGGATGAAACTTCGAATGCTTTTTGGGGAGATGTGATGCATTCTCCAACTAGGGCCACCAAAATTATCTGACCTTGAGCGAGCAATGACCTGCCAGAGCGATGCAGAAGGACTCCGCTGCGTCCATTCTCCAAGACTCTGGAGTAAAACCGTGGCTTTCGGACTCCTCAGGAACTGAGTCATATTTAAATGGTGGGATTTTTCTGATCTCTGTGAATCACCGCTAAGGTTGGGAAATTTACTAGATTTCAATACTTGTCTGCTATTTTAAACAGAAATGATGAATACAGTTGACCTTTCTCAGAGGCCTGGAGTGACCACGGTGAACTTTTTTTGGTGGCAAGCTGTTATGAAACTACTTAGCAGAGTGGAAAATGACTGAGTGTGGAATTAGAAGCCATGGAGGACTTTCTAGCTGTGTCTGGGCTTTCAATGCTTTGTCTACAAAATAAGGTTAACAACTTACTGACCTCTGGGAGCGAACAGCTTCCGTGTGAACCGTGAGAAGGGGGATAGGACCATCCATCATCCCACCACGACACTGCACACGAGTACCTCGGGGTCAGATGTGGGGGCTCTGGGTGGCCTGAGGGGGGTCCCTGCGCAGCTGCAGTGAGCCCACGCAAGGCTGGAGTAGCAGGCTGTCTCACCCTCACAGAGACTTTTCATGTGCAAAAAAAATCATTCTCTCCTCTCTGCTAGGGGGCTTTGACTTGCTCCCGTCCGTCAAAACAACATCCATTATTTCTTCATCACTAACCCAGTGAGCGCTCTCGCCACTCTTACATCCACCTGCTTCTCCTCTCCGGTGGGTTCTCACATGTGCAGGTCAGGCGACTCCCCTCCAAGTGCGGGAATGCTCTGTCCAGCGCTCACTCACCCAGAGCTTGCCAGTCCTCCATCATCAAAAACAAATCATCTCCGAAGGGACCACAGCAATTTTTCCAAGCTTTTCCAATATGCGCAACACCAAATGGAACTCCAGACGTGTGCAATTTAAAAAGCTCTCTCCACGGTCACAAGGAGCTTCAGAGTCCTGTTGGTTCCTGAGTGACAGACGAGCCCTGAGTGTGCTCTGTGACTCCTGGGCAACTCCACCTCGCTGAACACATGGTGGCTGATGGATTAACTTGGAGAAGGGGCAACAGTGGGCAGGAAAGGCACACTCATGTTCCCAATCAATATGCAACTGCCCAATCAATATGCAACTTCCCAAGTGGGAAGGGGGAGGGCACGTACTCTGAACATCCATCCCGAACGCGGGGCTCACACCGGCACAGAGTGGGTGGGAGCACATCAGGGCCCTGTGCCATGACGCGGTCTTCTCCCTAAGTGCCACGCACCCTCCCTGAGACGCACCGCCTGTCACCGCAGAGCTGGCTTCTACTCCACGGCTCCTGCGATGGAGGCCTCAGGAGTTATGCTCACACAGTCTCTCCACAGACAGTAATTAAGCACCTACAGTGTGCCAAGGATGCTGCTGCAGGCCCAGAACTGGACAGGGCTTTCCGGAAGGCTCCAAGGTAGGAGGAGACAAGAAAACCAACTTCCTCTAGCGCCGGATAACAGGAGCAGGAGAGGGGCAGAGAGCCGAGGACAGAAACACCCAGGGACAAAAAGGGGCGGGCTCCTGGCCCCCAAAAGAGCTTCCAGAGGCCATGAGGATTCACAGTGAGGACAGCGACAGGAGGGACAGGGCAGAATCAGGAAGAGGAAGGAGGCACACCGAGGAGCAAGAGCAACGCCAAGGAGAACTCAGGCAACTAGAAATCCTTGACTCTGGCCAGCGCAGAATGGAGAGCAGGAGGACACAGGGAGGCGCGGGCGCTGGAGAGGAGGCGCCGGCGGAGTGTGATGCAGAGGCCGTCAAGGATGCACCAGAGACCTTCAGGCACGGGCTGTGCCAGCCAGGGGACAGCACAGGAGGAAGCGAGATCTGAGAGTGGGTCACGGAAGCTTAGGGAAGGAACCCTCCAAAGGAAGGGAAAAAGACTGAGAGAGAAGACTTAGGGGGCTGAGGCGGGGTGAGAACCACTCTAACAAGGGTTTTGTAGCCAGAGAAGTCTGGAGAAACAGCAGAAAAACCAAGGTAGCATGTCCATGCTAAAAACACAGTGCTGAGAAGGAACGCCTGCTTTAAAGAGCAGGGAGCGCAGCTGAGAAGCGAGGGGCCCGCTGGCTTCATCTGCGTGGACGTGGCTGGTGACCTGTGCGACACGCAGGAGCCAAGGTGGGCCAGCTGGGCAAGGCGGGAAGGAGATGAGGAAAGAGCCAGGAGGGGCACAGAGGCACAGAGGCTTGCCTGTATGGCTGTTTGGGCAACTGCAGAGGGTTTCAACATCCACAGGAAAGCGCCACTTCAGGGGAGGCGCAAAGGATTTTAAAGAAATATTAGAAGTAAGAGCTCTGGAAAGTTGGAAATGATGGAACCTTGAGAACAAGAAATCAGCCTGAGTGGGGGAAGCGTCAGAAGAGCCTGGGATGGGTAGGGGGAGGAATTTACTGGAAGGAATTGGCTCATGGCTCATGGACAGGCAGATGGGGCTGGAAGGGCTGCAGTCTGAGGCTGAGGCAGGCGGTGGCAGGAGAAGGTGCGCCCTCTCCTTCTGGGGTGGCAGCCTTGTTCTGTTGTCTGCCAAGGACTCTGTAAGGCTACCGCGTTACAGAGTATACTCTATGTCACTCAAAGTCTCTCTCTCTCTTGTTCCCAGTACTAGGGACTGGGCCAGGGGCCTTCACACCGAGCCATTTCCCCAGCCCTCCTTTTTTTTCAGACATTTTCTTGCTCAATTGCCCAGCTGAGTTCAAATTTACAATCCTGCTCCAGCCTTCTGGACTGCTGGTATTACACCACCACGTCTGGCCAAAATGTACTTAAATGAGAATCTCATCTGAAAATACCATCACAGAAACATCTAGAGTAATCTTTGAGTAAATACCTGCATATCATGGCCTGGGCAAGTGGACACATAAAATTAATCATCACAAGTTCACCCCTTATCCACAGTTGCCCGGAAGAGGAAGTCTGGTCTGGAGGCGGGTATGTACTTGGTAGAAGTAATTTAGGATCTCCACCATTGATAGCTTTTAGTTTTTCCACTGTACCTCAGTTACCATTTACAGACTTCTTCAGATACTTGAAGGCCACAGATGTTTATGTGTAGCGCTGTCTCACTCACACATATTTACAAAGTACCACTCACCTGGCACTGTCCTTCACACTGGGGCTGACGACAAAGATTCGTGCTCTAAGGGGTCGCTTTCTAGCAGAGGGATGCGGGTAACTTACAAGGCAACGGGGCACCGAGAGGGCAGGAGGCACCACCAAGGCCTGAGGGAAGCAGGGCAGCAGCCATTGAGATAGCGAAATTGCTTTGGGAGGACGGATCGCAGGAAGGGACTGACTGTCACAGGAGGGGAAAGCGGTGGTCAGTGCCTGGGCCGTCCTGGTGCAGCCAGCAGTGGGGGCTGGGAAGTGAGGGATGGAAGGGACATCCCAGGCATGGTGTTGAGGAGGCAGTGGGGGGTCTGGCAGAACAGCACAGCCATCCGGTAGAACAGCGTGCGCAGCAGAAGGGGCAGAAAGGGTCAGACCGTGGATGTGCTAATGACATTGCTTTAAGCATTTTATACGAATTATCTTGAAATCTTCCAACTCTATGAGGTAGGGAGCATCACTACTCTTTATGTTAACAAGAAATCTAAACAATATTCTGGTAAAACTGTCATATTTACTAAAATAGGTTCAGCAGTCTTATTCTAAAAGTACGAAATTGGAAATGTTCTGAAATTCAAAATAGTACTGGCCCCACGTGTTTCAGATAACAGATACTCAACTTATAGAAGGAAGCATAAACTAAGCTGGGCACTGTCCTGTGCTACCAGATTCCTGCTTCTGGTCCGAGCACGTATCTCCCAGATGCCAGGAGAGCGGGTGCTGCCAGACACCGCTGGGCTGTTCTGGGCTGCGCATCCAGCCTCGGGCAGCCGCGGCCTCCAAGGCAACGCTGCCATGGCAGGGTGGCGACGGCCTGATGCAGAACCGGGCAGGTCAGTGAAGCCTCTGCTGTGACTGCACCACACCTCAGCCCCTCCCTTGAGCCACCTGCCTGCTGGCCTCTGAGATGCAATTAAGGAAGCTGCTGCAGGCTGCACCCCGGGGGGCCAGCCAGAGACAGGGAAACTTTCTTGAAGATAAAAAAATGACAGAGTTTTCATTATGAAATTGTAGTATGGTCATGATGTAGCCAGGCATGGTGGCTAGTACCGTAATCCCAGCACTCTTAGAGGCCGAGGCAGGAGGGCCACACGTTCAAGGCTGGTGTGATGGAACAAGACCCTGTGTCAAAAAATAAAAAGGAGTGGGATGCGGCTCAGTGCAAATCCGCAGTGCTGAGGGGGGGATCTGGCCACAATGTGACTAAAAATCTAATTTTTTCTAAGTAAAATAGGTTTAATTTCTTAAATTTAATGACTAAAACTATCAGATCCGATTAATGCTATGTGTGTACGTGTACTGAAAATGTAATTTCAACAAGAAACAAAAATAATTTCAAGTATCTAGTAGCGATATTGGAAACTATATTTAGACCTTCCCAGATGAAAATACTGCACCGGCCAAAGGAACCATCACTGCTTGCTAAATCCGGCTAACAAATGGTGTTGGAAGTTCTGTCCTTCCCAGAAATACACGGCAGCTGGTATCCATGGTCATTTGTAGTCACAAGAAAGTTACTGTAAATGCTCATTCAAAACGGGCTTTGTAAAGACAATCTTTAAAAAAGACTTATTGAATCCTCAGTTTTAAAACCTGTTCCAACTCCAGCAGCTTTATAAACAGCATTTTTAAAGGAACGTAATAATCTTAATTACTCAAGACATCAACAAACAGCACCTCGACATGGTTAGCTTTCTTCAGATTCTAATGATATTTCCTTCGTTTCCTAACATGCACTTATCTTGGACTGATGGAAGAATTCCAATCATCCACACAAGAGAAAGTACAGAAAATTAGATCAATACACCTGGTTCTCAGGCAAGTCTATTCTATGCATCCAAAAAGTTCTAATCAGAAAGATATTAGTTCTCTTCTTTCCCAAGTACTAAGACAACAATAGTTATGCTAATAGAAAAGAGCCTGTTCAGGGCTTCAAACCTCTTTGCAAACAGTTTTGCTTGTTTTTGGTTTTGCTTTCCTTTAGACTTTCTGTTTAAAACATGTACGACATGTATTAGGAGTGGACAAGGCTGCTCTAAGGCTCAGGAGGGTTCCCCAGCACACTGAGTCATCTGCACGGCGGGGCGTGTGGCTTCCACTGGACAGTGCTGTTGGGGTGCTGGTGGCTCCATCCCAACTGTGCACCTCACACCCAAACTGTCCCTGTGAAGAGAGAAGAGCTGCCGTGTGACTGTGGGTCACAGACCTCTCTCTCATCGGGATGGAGTCTTGCCCGCGCCTGATGTCAGCCCGCCCAGGACACATCCGCAGATCTGGTGCGGTGGGGCTTCAGGTGGTGGGCGGGAGGAAGAGGCGGGCATCTGCGTGAACAGACATGCCCTGGAATGTGTGACGATGTGCTGCTGACAGGAGGGGGCCTTGCTGGTCCTCCTGGACACTGCAATCTTAATCCCATGTGCAGGCTTCACAATGACTGTTAGTCAGCTTTCTGCAGCTGTGATAAAATCCTGCAGAAAATCAATCTGGAAGGAAGAGAGGTTTGTTTCGGCTCACGGTGTCCATCCACACTCGCTTGGCCCCAGTGGCTTCTGGGGCTACAGTGAGGAGTCCATGGAGGCCAAAGTGCCAGAAGAGGAAAGCTGCTCTCCTCATGGCAGCCGGAAGCAGAGAGACAGTATGAGGAGGGGGCAGGACACGTCCCCAGTAGGACACGTCCCCAGTAAGACCCGTCTGCCAACGAGGCACCTCCTCAAGTCTCCGCCATTTCCCAACAGTGCCGCCAGCTGGGGACAAAGCATTCAACACACCAGCCTTCCGGACCTTCCAGGTCCAGGTCGTAACAATGACCGAGCCATAGTAACCAGCCGGTACCAGGATCATGCAGGGAGTGTGAACAGGAGATGAAAATGATTCTGAGTCTATTACCTAAATCAAAACTCTCTAAAAAACAGCCTACAGGTTCCGTCACTGGATTTCCAGATGTTATCTATGTCCTGGAAATTACCTTAGCAGAGCTCATGACTTGGTAAACTCCCTCAGGGAGTCTGGGCCCTTCTGTTCATTTACAGAACTGCTAAATGTCAGGCACGTTTATCAACAAATGATTTCCAGTGGCAGTGTTCACTATAATTACATAGCATAATGAAATATTCTGGAAACTGATAAAATATGTGGGGAAAAATTATTGTTATTTCTGTGAAAACATTAAAATAGGGGAAGTTGTTAAAAACTGTTGTTGGATTAGATGCAAATGATAAAACTGTAAAAGACTAGAGGAGAAAAATCAGAAAAATCTCACTCTACTCAAATCACGTTAGGAATTCCTTTATATTTTTATTCCACTTTAAACCATCAAAACTGATAATCATAGCAATGAATTATGGATGTGGTCTCTGCAGATTCTAATCAGGAGATTCTGACTCAGAGAAGTGGACTTGCTTTGACATTGGAAGATTTTTAACGGTGTACATTCGAGATTTCAGGGTAAAATAAATACTCGAGTGTGCATGATTTATGATTCTCCACTTTTTAACTCTCTTTTAAGGCTAATCGGCAAGGCGCACGTGTGGCCAAGGACACACTCAGCATCTTCCACATCTTCTGCAGGCGGAGTTGCTGTTTCTTCTTTGGGGATTACTAGATGAGGCACTTCGGGCGAGAAGAGCTGAACTGCAGTGTGGTCTCTGACCTGCCAACCCGATGACACGGGGTGGAATTCAGGAACCATCCCCAGAGTAACTGAATGGGCAGAAAGTTCTGCAGGCAGACGGCAGACGCGTCACTGGCTTTCTGACTCTCCAACACAGAGAAACCCAGGCTTATGCACAGCCCTGCGGTGGATATAGACACGAGAACTTCTCCTGAGCCAAAGCCGAGCTGGCGGTCACACCTGGGGGAGGGTATGAGGAAAGGGTTCGGCCCCTCGCCCCCCTCAGTGATTCGAGTCTTAACCTAAACAGGTAACCTCAGCTACAGCGCTGTCCAGGAAGGAGTTTTCTCGCCCTACAGAAACACGGTGAATGAAGTATACTGAAAGGGTCAGTCGCATTTCCACATCAGTTAAAAAAGAGATTTTAAAAGCAGCTGACTATTTATGTTGTACATAATTATGAACTTAACGTTATACTGTTTTTAGAACTGCAGGCCACCTAAAAAGAGACACAACCCTCATGACTAATTTCACCACTGCATGTGGGATCTATCCGTGTGAACAGAGAAATGGTAACTGCTAGAACTGACTTCAGATCATACTGCCTTTAGCTTTCCATTTCCTTAGTCTCTTGCTGCATGCAAACACAGAAAGCACGGGGCATACAAAAGTTCAATGGGGTGGAGCAGTCGGGCGGGAGAAGACCCAGCAGCTTCCACAAAGAAAGGGCCATTTCAAAGCAAGGCCAGTCCTCAGTCACGGAGGCAGTGCTAGGCAGAACGAACAGTCCTGGCGCTTTCCTTTTCTCTCCATAACAAAGAGTGACAATTTATTCAAAAACAAAAACAGAAACAGAAACATTCACATCCGCTGAAAATTCACCACAGAGGTATCCACACAAGAACAATGAAATTTTAAATCAGAAGTACTTTGGATCTGATCTGAGAGCATTGAATAACTCACTAATTACCATACAGTACATTTATAGCTTTAATTGTTTTCTCTAGTCCTCCAGGGACACATTTCTTTCAGAAGCCTGTTAGCCAGGCAAACATTTACTTTTATTGTTTCACAGGCAAGAAGGGAAAACACCCAAGCAGCCACTATAATTCTGTAAAATCAACTGTGGGAGAATCTCATTCACTTTACACCTTTGCCCCTAGCTGTGCCTTAGGGTCTGCCGTATTTTTGTGTTTGAATTTGGCAGCAAATCATTATAATGAAACAAAATTTAAAAGATACCGATATACTTCCTTCTATATTTTTAGACAGTATTTTTTTTTTTAGACAGTAGTTTTTAGACAAACTTACTGCTCTTTTCCTCCCTTCAAGAACACCATCTAAAATTGTTAAAGACCAATTAATTATTAAAGCCACAATACACATTACATTTACTCTGGAAAGTATATATCTGTTAAAAAGTAACATTTTCTCATGGTGAAAACATACAAGTACGTTATGGAACTTCTGGAACACACAAAAATTTATGAGGGAGAAAAAAATCAAACCATAATCTTACCAACCAGAGATAGACACTGCAAACATTTTAGAGACTTCCTGCCAGTGAAGGAATGTAACTCCTTACTCAATCTTAAAACTACCTTTTCTTTCTTAATAAAAACTACTCTTTAGCACAAAGCTCGGTTACAGTTATACCTGTGGGACTCACTGTAATATGTGAAAAACTATTTCACAGCAAATTTGGTATACATGATTGAAAACTTTCACATATATTAAACTTCTGAATATATAAGTGGCAGGTCCTAAAATCTAAACATTTTTGATTGATAAACAATATGCTTGCATAGGACATAACAGTAATGATTTAAACTAAGCATGAAGACAATCCCAGCAAGCACTTCACTGAAATGCAGGGTTTGGCTGGTGTGTGCACAATCCGAAGCAGAACCCGCTCAGAGACCTCACTGGGTGTGGGCCCGTCTGTGGGCCTCTTCAAAGGCTTCTGTGCACATCATGGAATCCAACAGGAGCAGTTCCATCCTCCTTCCTTCTGCCTACAGTACAGATTTTTGGCCGCGTGTGTGCCGATCAGCACTCTATCACAACAGTCAGACGCCTGAGTCAATCGCATGTAACATGAAAAGTGCATTCCGGCTCTCAGTTTTGGGGGTGCTAGCTCAGGACTGGCACCCAAGAGCAGAACAGCAGGGGGGCTGGGTCCCCCCCCCCCACCACCACCAAGAGCATGCTCTCGACGGCCCAAAGGCCCTACCGCCTCCTAACTGTGGCACAGAATGAGGACCAGGCCTCGGACCAGGAGCCTCTGGGGACAGGCCTGACCACACTGCAGCACCATGTCTCTGTGTGTTAATTAAATACTTTTACAATCTAAGACTTTCTAGAGAAAAACCACCAGGAGAGTCAGGGTGGATTCAACAGCATCCCCACTCATGGCCGCTGGTAGCACAGGACTTAAATTGTACCTGTCCTTTAAAGTCCTGTCTAAGGCCAAGTTTGGTATCCTCCCTTCCAGGGGAGGAATGACAGGAGGTGGCAGAGGACAGACACACACCCAGACACACATCCAGACACACACACAATGAACACATGCCCCACATGGCAAGCAAGTGCGGCGTCACCATCTAGTCCAACCATCAGTGCATTTCCTTTCCACATGTGGATGTCTTCAGGCAAATCCTTTAATACACAGCACTAATAATTCATGGTAATAAGCACCCTGTAACCTCCCCCCAGCATATTTTAAACAACTAACTCTCGTATGTACATGTGTATCAGAATGAGTGTCACTTCATGACATAATGTGTATAGCAATGAAAAAGATTTTTGGAGGTACTGAAGATTGAATCCTGGACCTCTGCACAACTCAGACCCTTTTTGGTTTTCTATTTTTGAGACAAGGTCTTGCTAAATCATTAATTGGCCCAGGCTGGCCTCAAACTTGAGCTCTTCCTGCCTCAGCCTCCCAGAGTACCAGGATTACAGGCTTGTACCACGACACCTGGCCAGTAATCAAACTTTTACATGAAAACACCAAGTGAGAAGCAAGTTAGACTTTCCACTTTTGTATCAGATCTGAATGTTGAGCCCAAAGACCAGAGTCCACGAACTATCCCAACATCAGGGATATGTTCAGTGTCAGGAGAAACCAGCCCCCTGGCCCCTGGGCAGGGAGGGATGCAGGAGACAGGGCCCTCAAAGCACAGCGGCCACGCCCGCCCTGCCCAGACTTACTCCAGTGCAGTCCTGTAGTGGTAGATCGCTTCCCTGTTCCGGCCCTGGTCCTTCAGGAAGTTGGCGTAGTTGTAGTGAACCTTGGCATTGTGGGGCAGAGTCTGAACTCCAGACCTAAAATAGAGACAAACAGACCAACCGAAGACAACTGTCAGGCTCCATCCTGGTTTACTCAGTTTCAAGAAATTGCACGTCGTGAAATGTCCGCTGTACCCATCTAAAACAAGGCCTCCAAAATTTGTGAATTACATGATTTACTAAACATTATTTGCTATGGGTAGCAATGGAGGCAGAATAAAAACCAAAAGTTCTCAGCACGGGACACGGGAACCTGGGTGAAGCGTGGGCCAAGTGTGGCCGCCCTTCCCAAGGCTTTCAAAAGAGCACAGCAAAGCCAGATTGCAGACCCGGGGACGCGTTACACAACGAGGGCACCAGGCGACCGTGCAACCCGGGCCAGGCTGCTTGCGACCCAGGCTGCAGCAGGCAGGAGAGGCAATGTCACAGAGACTGGCGAAGTCAGACACGGTCCTTCCCGGGACTTTCAGCGCTGGGCAAACCCTCTCCTCCGTTCGTGCCCATGTCAGGCTTTGTACTCATGGAGACTCAATGAAATAGTCCAAGTAATCTCCACGTGCAAGATAAAGAACCAACAGGAGCAAAATATCAGTGGACTTCACAGAAGGGGGACACGCAGCCCATAACCATACCTCCTCTTTAAGGTAGGAGTGGGGTATGACACTTGGCACCCTCACCCACTGCTTCTTTCCCCAAGTTCTCCTCCCAGTCTGGTTCCCTTCTGCACCAGAACCCATGCGACTGGCTGGCAGGAAAGACTCCACCACTCTCCCCACATCCACAAAGCCACCACTCCCTCCCTGGCACACAAGGTCCTCTGCTGTGCCATGCTGGGACTTGGAAAGGTCCCAGGCTGCTCAACAATGGCAGGTAGTAACGCGGGACTGAAAGGTGACTGTCACACACCCGAGTCCCAGTAAGTATGGCTGAGTGAGCAAGAGGAGCAGAAAATGTGACAGCAAATGCAGTAAAGGCCAGCATGTCTCTGAGCTGCCTAGGGCTGCGTGGCTGCACACTGCCTGGGCGCGGCCCCTCCGCTGCCCGGGGACAGAGGTCAGGCAGACTCCCGCCCACAGGGAGCTTCCTGGGTGAGGAAATGCGTGTAGTTAAGGAAGGCTGGTGATGCCAAAATGGCTTGTGACAAGGAGTTAGGCGCCAACCAGGCACAACAGCACAGAACCGATGGGGAGGCTTGCACAAGGCAGGGCCGCAAAGTCGGGGCCTCCGGAGTGAGAGGCAGGACAGTGTCTGGGTCAGCAGATGACCCAGAGCGAAGAACGCGCATTGCTGAGACACGGAAGCGGGGATGCTGGATCGCAGAAGGACAGGGCTGAGAGAAGTGAGCAGCCACAGTGGGGACATTAGGATTTATGTGGAGAGAGTAAGCTGGGGACTTATTTCTGAGTCCCCAGAAATAAGACCAAGAGTTGAGCATTGGAGAAAGGCTGATGGGTGCAGTGCAGAGATGATGAGGAGGAGGAGAGACTGGGAGGCAGGGAGACTCTGGGGAGAGGTGCTGAGGGAAATGGAGAGAGGCTAGCAGAAGGGGAGGGAGGGAGGGAGAGGGAAGAGGGTGCATAGAATTTCAACCGCACCAGGTGGGAAGCTGTTTGGGAAGCAGAGCTGGTGGGCGACGGGAAGCGGTGGGAGAGATTCCCTGGGGAATGGTCCCCTGCACGCTCAGGATGATTCAGGTTTTCCTTCCCACCAAAGCTTCCTTTCCTTTTCTTTCCAAAAAATAACTTGAGGGGCTGGGGATTTAGCTCAGTGATTAGCGTGCTTGCCTTGCAAGCACAAGGGCCTGAGTTCAATCCCCGGCACCACAAAAAAAAAAAAAAAAAAAAAAAAAAAACCAACTTGAGATTGTCAACAAAGATGAATCAATACAAGAGAGGACTGGAGACTGGCCTCCCTAATCATGAGTTTTACTGGAAATTAACATTTCCCTGCAGTAAGTCTGGGCTAATTAAAAAAAATAAATAAATAAATGCAAGTATAATTATTGTCTAGATAAGGAAATGAGGATTTTCTCAGAAACATTAAAACATTTGCTTAAGTCTATCAAGGCTGCCATAACTAAACATCTTGGCTTAAACAATAACTTGTATCTGTCACAATTCTGGAGCAAGGAGACCAAGATCAAGGTTCTAGCCTAATGGTAGCGAACCTATGGCACAGGTTAGTTGTTTTCAAGACAAAAGATGTTAATGTATGAGTTGCTTTTTCTAAACTAAGACTCAGTATTCTAAACTCAGTATTCAGACTTAACTGTGGTGTTGGCCCTCTGAGATAAGAAGTGGGTTTTGGGTTGCTGTTCGGGGCGCTCCTCTCTAAAAGGTTCGCCATCACTGTTCTCACCAGTTCTACATCTGGAGTGGGCTCTCTTCCCAGCATGCAGATGGCAGCTCCTGGGTGTGTTCTTACGGCCTTTCTTTGGTGGATGTACGCAGGGAGAGCGCTCTGGTTTTCCTCCATCATTTTCATTTGGGTTTTTGTTACTCCCCAGCCCCACCTCTCCCTTTACTTTTTCTTTTGAAACAGTCTCACTTGATTACTAAGTAGCCCACACTGGGCTCAAATGTGCAGTTCTCCTGCCTTAGCTTTCCTGAGTGCTGGGACTGCAGGTGTGCACGGCCATGCCCAGCCCCTTCTTCTTCTTTTTCTTCTTACCAGGGCACCACACCTTCTGGACAGAGGTCCCACTCATGACTTCATTCACCCTTTGTCATGTCCCTCACAGGTCCTACCTCAAAGTACAGTGAAGCTGAAGCTCAA